>BPLR01020251.1:0-81995 GCA_021605095.1 Caerostris extrusa | reverse complement strand
GTTACGTATTGCTGTAAAGTATATAGTAGTAGACTTAATAAATAAATAATAGTAAATATGAATAACTGTACTGCGGACAAATAACAGAGATACAACTATTTCAATCGGTTATTGAGTGAGCTTACCATAAATAATACGGTTTGGGATTGGAACATATTTCAATATAATACATTATATCAAAAATTGGTGATGAATAAGTTGGTTGTAATTTTAAGTAAAGTATATAGTAGCAGCTCGTAATAAATAAATAATAGTAAGTAAATCTGTAGTTGTAGGGACAAATAACCACAGATACAACTATCATGTAACCACAGATTTTGAAAGATTCCTCCCATATATCGTGGACTGTAGCACCATTGGTTATTGAGTGAGCTTACCAAATAATACGGCTTAAGGTTTGAAACATTTTTCATATAATATGTTATATCATAAATAGTTGGTTGAATTTGAAGTAAAGTATATAATAGTAGACTTAATAAATAAATAATATTAAGTAAATCTGAAGAGCTGTATTGCGGACAAATAGCTACAGACTATCATGTAACTAAAGATTTGAAAGACATCGTCCCATAAATCGTGGACTGTATAATCATTGGTTATTGAGTGAGCTTACCATAAATAATACGGTTTAAGGTTTGGAACATATTTCAATATAATATGTTATATCATAAATAGTTGGTGATGAATAAGTTAGTTTGGATCTCAAGTAAAAGTATATAGTAGTAGACTTAATAAATAAATAATAGTAAATCTGAAGAGCTGTACTGGTTACAAATAACTACAGATACAACTATCATGTAACTGCAGATTTGAAAGACATCGTCCCACAAAATAATAACAGTTTGGGGATTGGAACTTCAGCATAATACTTTATATCATTAATAGTTGGTGAAGAGGAATCTGAAGTAAAATATATAGAAGTAATCTTAATAAATAAATAATAGTAAACAAATCTGAAGAGCTATACTTCGGACAAATAACTGCAGATCTGAAAGACATCGTCCCATAAATAATATGACTCTGGGTTTGAAACATAATGAAATAATATATTACATTGTTAGAGAGTCTCTAATAATAATGTCCTCGAGAAATAAATATCACAGACTTGTTGAATAGGATTTAATGCAGTATATAGATAGCTACAGGTTATTGATGAATCTTGGATATTTATAATTTCTTCTATTGGAATATAATGAATGGTTGTAAGTAAAAAATACGGAGAGAATATAGAATAGTAAACTTACAGATAGAAAATAGCGGACTGAGACATAAATATTGCAGGCAATAAATGCAAATCAAATGCAATAATACTACTTGTTGCATTTGATTTGCATAGAGAATTTATTATAAATAATACAATTTTGGGTTCGAACATTGCAAATATCATGTTGTAGTCAAATAATAACTTATGAAGGTTTAATGTAATACAGTTTTATAGATATTAGCACTTGATGTATTGAAGTATTATTGAAAATTATTAAAATGCTTTTGACTACTGTTAATTTTATAATTTTGTAACAACCTTTTTGCCTAAGTTTATGCCTGACTCCAATTTCCCACGTTAAACTGCTAGCTCAGTTTGTAAAATCATTAACATTAAAGAATAACTATGGCGTTAACTCGTCATATTGAATCTTCTACATTGGCATGTCCAGGACAGTAAATGCATTCGTAGTGATTAATAACAGTGGGGCTAACTCCTCGCTTTAAATCTGCTAGTTCGGCTTACACAATTCAATAAATGCATGTGCAGTGAGGACTAAGAGTGATGCTAACTCATCACGTTAAATATGCTAGATTGGCATGTCCAGCACAATATATACATCCATAGTGATGGATAAAATTTGGACTAACTCTCGCTCCCACTCTAATGTGACTCTAGTGCTGACAACCCTACTCACGTAAAAAGAAAGTATCTCATGTCTCGAAATCTGTTAGTAAGCAAGATGGCCTTGGTCCACCGTAAGCTGTAGTGCCAAGGCGTTAGTTTAGTTTAAATCGCTATTATCTTTCAATGTTTTTAAAGATTTGTGATCGGAGATTGCATGTAACCATGATTTTGCAGTAGTCCTTTAAATCCAGTGAAAAAAATTATGCAAGGTAAATTTAAATTTATTAATGGACATCAGTTATTATTATTATTATAACTTTTAATGATAATAAATTAAAAAGAATCCAAGTTTTGCATCAGGATTTCTGGACATATGTCTGTTGGTGGAATAAATGGAAATCTTTGAATAAGTAACAGCAGAATGAAAATGTTATAAAAATATTTATTACCACTTTTTTTATCATTCATTCAACAAAGAATGTGATAAAACTATATAAACTGGCAAGATTGCCTACTTATGGTATTTCAAACTGATTGATTAAGCGTGAAAAAGAAAAGACCTAAACTACATATCCAAATATACAAGTTTGTTCGTCATTGAACCATAAAAGTGATACACAGTTTTATATATTTACTGTTATAATTCTCCATGTGATTCATTTATATATTTTTCTCTGTCTGTAAATCTTCTTTATATATCTTTCTAGCTTAAAGAATTATTGTAATTGCAAAAAATGGGTCTATAAATTTTCACAGAACCCATCCCAAGGCGATATCTAACCGTCCACTTCCTGTTATTCCCCAAGGATTTTGTCCGCAGACTAATATTTAAAACGGGCAACATCATTGTCCTTAAAAGACTGCCATCAACATCAATGATTGTCCCGTGGCGATTTTTTTTTTTTTTTCGCCATCGCCAAGACATTCTCCAAAACCAGTTTGGTTGGCGATCGTTTCAGTAAAGGAAGGGAAGGAAGGAATAAATAAACAAAGACCATTAAGAAGAAAAAAAGAAGAAAAAGTCGTGGATTGTTTTGGCCTTTAACAGTTAATCTCAGCAAACCGGCCATAATTCAGTTCTTATCTACTTAAAAGAGTATAAAATGTCTCTCCGCGGAGTGGACTTATCTTAAGCGGAGGGCAATAAAATCGGTGGCAAAAGTCGGCTGGCGTTTATTTTGCGGCGACACTTAGCATGCGAAGGGGCCCCCGATCATAAAGGTCCATTAAGGACCCCTTGATTTAGTTCTCTTTTTATGAGGCCCCGGTGCACAAGAAGCATTGGGGAGGCTAATTTCTCAGACGGGGTCGTTGATATTCGTTGGAATTCACCTTTCTTTGGAAAGTTTTCTTTGCAAGGTAGGGATCAGTTCTATAATGATGCAAGTTCACTTTTTCAACAATATTATTTCTTTGTAATATAGGGTTGTGAGAAGTCTGGACCTGTTTTGAAAAACATTTCTAAAAGTACAAAAGATAGACAAGGAACATTTGTAATATGCTTGGAAAAAAAAAAAAGAGTATTTATTTATTTTTTTGTTATATTCACTAAGTCTATATGTGTATCTTTAAAAACAAAACTACTAGAATGGATAGGAGAGTCAGTACCTGTGCCCGTAGTGCACATCTGCTCAGAATTCAAATATAATAAAAACAAAGTATCACAGAATTAGCAGGAATTAAAAAATTTAAAGCAAACAGTTAATAGGATGGAAAGAAGCTAAAAAATAAAAGGGGGGGGCGGACAAACTAGGAGAGGACAATCAAGCAATATCAAAATACATAAATGCCCAATAGAAGCATATAAATACGTAAGTACGTAGCAGACAGACATATAAACACATATATAATGAAAATAAATAGGAATTATAAATATACAAATATACAATCACAAAAATAAAAATAAAACTTTAAGGAAACAGAAAACATACGAACAACATTTCAAACTGAAGATCAGGAGTAAAGTTTGTTACTGCAGGGTAGAGTTTGATGTTTTCAGAAATGGAATGTTTTTTTTTTCTTTTTAACATAGTTCCGCAGTACACACTGCCAAGGCAGAAGAGAGGACGATAGGAGATTTCTTAGAACTGGAGAGTAGTATTGAAGATGGATCGTAGAAGGAATTAGGGAGGCTTGAGGTCGTGATTCCATCCTGTAGTGTAATATGGATAATGGTATTTACCTTCGTTGTGGGAGAAGAATAGTTGAGCTTTTAATTAAATTATTGTCATGGTTCTTGATATTTAGAAACAACTTTCTTGAAAGCTTCGCAATATGATCGTCTATTGATTCTATTTGTAGATCATGATGCAGCACGTCATTTCGAATGAACCAGGGAGCTGCCGTAATTATTCAAAGAATTTTATTTTGGATAACTTGGATTTTTAAAAACAAAACGGATAATCAAAGTTACTTTTTAAAATCATGCTTATGTCAACATATAATAAAATCCATTCTAGTCAATTTGTGACTTTCATTTTTTATAAAATTAGCAGTCTGTAATGTAAAATATCTATAAATATGACTTCTGGTTTTCCAGGCTGTAATGCAACCTGTCAAATAAGCAATAATAATAAAATAAACAAAATAATGTCGACTTTTTCAGACTTTGTATGGTAAAAATACTCTATATTGTGAAAATTAAACCTTAATAAAAAACAGAATAGAACGAACAAGAAGAATAGACAGAACGAAAAAAGGGTCTCTAAAGATTATATAACTTTTAGAAACTTTTTTTTTGTTAAAAAAAAATCGTCGTATTGGTGATAACATATTAATCATGTTATCACCATTACATCAATAATGCACTGCATACAGTGATATACAAAATATTTCTGTTGTTTAAATGTCTTCAATTCTTTTCCAAAATGAACGGCTGATTTTCATCGTATATTCTTCACAAGCATTATCCATTTTTTTTAATTTTTGTCTTGTCGATATGTGTATCAATATGTATTTATAAATATTTTTTGTATTGAGGTAAAACTGTTTGTAATTATTATATAATTCATCTATTGGGGTGGTATATTTTATGTATGACCATTAAAGGATGTATATTCCGATCAAGGCATCATCTATGTTGTGTTGTTTATGACTTTAATGCTTAAATCGTTATAATAATATCTCGTACAGTATCTTCTGGAAAGAACACGCTAAACTGTCTTCCCAATACACACATTAAACACTAAGAATTCTCAATAACCCATTTAATAATATACCTAAAACTCCTGTAACCTATACTACATATAAATCTACAATAATGTTCGAATGACTTCAGATACTTATGCATGTTGGTGAAGGAAACACATATGAAATATGAAATAAATCTAAAGATAACTTCATGATTTTAAAAAAAAGTAAATAAATATTATATTTATTGCTATTTACAATTGAAATACATCACACAATTATTATTATATTAACACATGATTTCCAATGAGAATTAATCAAATATAATGTACATACAATATACCGCAATAAAAATTAAAAAGAAATATGAGTTCCAACATCTCAGAATAATGCAGGGCTTGGTCTTGCAGCACAATCCCTGAATTATCATGTGTTATACTTCAATAAGAAAAGATTTTAAGTAAATAATAAACCATTTGAAAAAAAAAAATTCTCAAAGTGAAAAAAAAATATCCACGAATACAACTCAAAAACAACATCAAAAGAATTTTCTCTTGATCATCATTACGAAATTCTAACGAAACACCACAAAATCAATATTTTTTCAACCCACTTCTCAAGTAGACAATTGTCCACGTCCATCCTCTTGAGAGTTAGGAACAAAAGTCACGATCTTTTCCCCACTATGAGCTCTTCTTAACACATTGTGTCAAAACATTTTTTTTTTTTTTTTGTTTTTCTTTTAACCCCTAGCAGGTTCGAAGAACACCGCAAAAGGCAAAAGAACGAGTTCTACCACCCGAAACCCACTAAATTAATAAGGCAAAGGGCATGTTTAATTCATGATTAGTACGCAGACAGTCGTCATTTGTGAAATTATCCTAGAATTCCAGGATATGTTTGCCCCATCAATGGAAGGCTTTCTCTGGATGGAGTCAAGTCTGCCCACCCAAGACAAACACAGGGAGATTTAAATTTTTACAACCTGACGAGAGCCCATGAATTATTTATGTACTCTGTATCGTATACGGGCATATGCATTATGTGGATACGTAATGTGGAAAAAGAGCTGAAAGACTTGGATGGAGTTTGGATTTGTTTTTTCCAGAGTTGATTAGAAGACTTTTGACTTCTCTAATCCTCCGGAAATGGATGTGTGTATTTCTGAGTGAGAAGATAAGGGTAATTTAGAATTTGGTGAAACTGAATATATTGAACGATTTTTGAAAATGTGTGTGTATATATAGTATGTTAAATGTGTTTGGACGTGCATATGTATTCATTTGTTCATGACTGCTTTTGATTTATGTTATTATCGATGTTGTTCTGGTTAGGAATCTGTGACATTATTAAACAATGTGTGGGATAAAATAAACCTATGTTATCATAAACTGCTTGGGAAAAAAAAATAAAATTCCATGTTTATGTCGGCAAAAATGGCCGAATGGCAGTAGTATAAAGCCGAAGAATAGTACATAGCCGAATGGCAACAGTATAAAGCCGAAGGATAGTATATAGCAACAGTATAAAAATAGTATATATAGCAACATGACTAATCTTGCTTATATTGTCAACGATGTCCTAGTTAGGGGTGGCCTTATCAAAGAACGTGTGGGAGAAAACAAAACTGCATGTCTTGCGTCGGCAGAAAACAGCTGAATAACAACAGTGTAAACTGAATGGCAACACTATAAAGCAGAACAGTATAAAACAGTATAAAGTATAGTAACATGATTGCTCATTCTTTTGTATCGTTGCCTACTGTTTTGTATCGCGTTTGTATTTCGATTCAATTTCATATATCTGCATCCATATATTTCATATATCCATAAAATAAAATGCTTTTAAATAATACATCTCTTACATCAACTACCAAATACATTTTTTTTTGTACTAAACTTAAAACAGATCTTATCTGACATACTGACAATGTTAAGTATAATGGATTTTTTTATCTGGTAAAACTGGATGTATTGCTTATTGCTGATTTTCATAAATTGTAATCTTATCTGCATATGTTTCGAAAATTCATAACTTTTTGAACGTGAATCATTCATTCCAAATATTACTTTTGCCATGTTTTTAATTTACTGTTTTAAATTTTAATTCAAATTCATGTACTTCTTCAATGGCGCAACAGCCCCATGGTCGGCTAAGGCCGTCTGCCTAATAGCGGATTTTGAGACAGGAGGTGTTTTCCTTTTTACAGAGTAGAATTGTCAGTCACTGCCGGGACTCGAACATGAAACTTGTGGCACCGAGCTCCAAGATGAATTCATGTATTTTATTCTTAAATTAAAAGACGTTTCTTAGGTCAAATACAGAGTGAAATTCTTATTTTGTGTCATGCTTACACAGATCTCCTCTGACACACAGTTGCATAGATGGTGACCAAGAAGAACAGATCTTCTTAGAAACACAAAAGCCTGCTATATAATTAATATTTAAAGATTAAATGCATCCTATTATACGAATTCTATTAGTTTTAGTTTAAACAGAAACTCAGAAACGTTATTTATTCTGCAAGGCACATCTACATGCATGGTGTTCTTTGTTTCAAAAATCAAAGAAATACATCCACAATACATTTTTTGGCAAAAAAACAATACATCGGGGAGAAAAACCATCGCTCTTTTTCCACCGGAATAAATCTATCCGCAAATAAAGATAAACGAAAATTATGGATTTTGCAATAAGCCAAAAATCAATTTCTCTCCCAAACGAATAGTAATATTCGAACAGCAGTATTCATAAATAAACAGAGAGAGGACCCTGTGCCTCGGGGGTGGATGGAAAGGGTGGCCCCTCCCTTTTTTTTTTTTCATCGAGTCCTACACCGAAAAGAATCGTTTGGGAAACAAAATAGCCCTCGAACATTAATCACGACTTCAAAAGAAAAGTTAAGAGCAGGTTGGAACGGGAGGGGGCTTTTGAAAATCGAAGCCTCGGATGAGGGGTCTCCCCATTTCCGACAGACGATAATTATCCTGAAAGAGTCCTCCCCCTCCACCTTGCTTGATCCTCTTTCACTGAGGTCTCGTTTTGTAGGACCTTATTAAGATGAGTGGGGAGGGGGTTGGCCCCCACCCCCTCAAACCATTGTCTTGGCTGTTCCATTCTTTTTCTGGATTTAGGAATTCATATCGAAATGTTCCACAGACGAATGAAGAGGGATGGTGGGGCTGCTGATCCCTCCACCCCCTCCCTTTTGCCATTCCCCCCAGTAAAAATTGGGCAAAATCTAAAACCAATATCCTACGACTTGGCAGCGCGCCTGTAAATCGGATTACTGTGTCCCTGACTTGCCTGTAAAGATGGCTTCTTCTGTTTCGATTCGAATCTATTCGATACCTGTGAGATTCCAAAAAATAAATATCGTTTTTTTTTTTTTTATTATCGTTTTAAAATTATTTCTGCTTTTTGTTTAACTTTTTATTCATTTATAATTTGTCATAGAAATAAATTAAGTGTACGTCGTGAAGTTGTCATTTAAGTTAAATGTTTTGGAAGTTTGGTTTGTCGCTACTGCCATTTTTTGCACACTTTAGGCTAACTAGATCGGATCCGACAGTTTAACATGGATTAGAAGTAGAGTTGAATTTAGAGGAGTTGAAATTATTTTCTACAATCCCATCAATGTATAATAGGCCAATATCCCGTTGTTCACCTTATAAAGAATGGGTGTTCATTAAATTGATTATCCTAACTGTATTGACTATGATGATGAGAATGAATTGCAATACAGAATTACTCCAATATACATTCCCTTTGGAATAAGTTCAGTTTGATATGGATTCCATTTGAAATACATCAAAATCTTTCCAGAGAAATACCGCACTATCTGGAAAGTCTAGACAATGTCCCATTCCCTGAGGTTTGGTTTGGTTTGTCGCACTACGGTCATTTTTTGCACACTTTGGGATAATTAGACCGAGTCCTACAATTTAAAGTGGATTCCGAACCACTCACAAATATCCATGCCACTTGACTTCATACTTTATATAGTCAAACCTCTGAGAAGTGATTGAGTTCTATATAGACTCTCTCTAGATTTAAATCCATTGCATATTTTTAAGAGGTAGTTACGTGGAAAGTGTCTGTCAAACACTTCTACTAATGCAGCTATTGAAAATTACGCATTCCAGATGCTATTGAGTCCATAATACCTTAGAACAGCAGACATGCCATGTAATTCCATGACATATTAATAACTCGAGTACTGTTTATGCATTATGAGGATCTTAAGAAACTCAACGGGGTTGATGGCCGAGTGTCTAGCGCTCTGGTGCTCGGTGCCGACGGTTCCATGGATGTTTGTAGTGCTTCGTAATCCACTTTAAACTGTAGGTCCCGGTCTAATATGATCGTAGAGAGCTGTCTTTAGGTTTAGTCAATCTTCAACCCTCGTGGTTCCTCGCTAAAGGGTGAAACTGCTTATTATCCTTAGCCATGGACGTCGCCAGCGACATGGTCCTTTGGACCTGGTGTAGGCTCTCTTGCACCAGGGGGGATTAGTAACAACATATATGTCATTTATATAGAGTGGATTATGTAAAGGATCTATCTTTGCCATGGATTAGTTAATTCTAGAAGAGGATAGAATTGTTCTGGAAAAAGATAGATAGTTTTGGAAAATTATGGGAGAAAATGAGAACATGGACGTCCAATGTTCTTTAAAACACAAAATATAATATGCCCCAAATGGTAAAATATTTTAATAAAATTTACATACTAAAATCAATAGAAAGTTTGGACATAGACAGGTTCTCTAGAAAAGAAAAAAAAAAAAAGTGAAAAAACATTTTAAAAAATAAAATTTTCATCATAACATTGCATGATATAAAGAAAATTTGGACAACACAATTATCTGCTTCCTAAATTATAGAAAAAAAAGCATGAAAATCTAAGGGTATTTTGTAACGAAACCAGTATAATGCGATATGTTTTGAAAACTTATTCGAAGCATTCAACAATGAAAATATTCCTTTAGGAAAGAAGTGATTTGCATAAGATATAAGTAAAGAGATTTTCGTATAATATATTACATATTGTTATTTATTTATAAGATCATTTGAACAATACGCATTACTGAGATTATCCAGTATCTCACAACAATTGTCTGAATTGTAAGCAGGCTATTGCGTATAACAGACTTTATATGGCATTCTCTGCTTTAATAGATTTGCATTACTGGAGGTTCATTGAATAGCTCTTCAATATAGTCTTGAGCAATCTTCAATTACATGTACGTAAGTCAAAATGGCTTTATATGTTTATTTGTTGTCTTATCTTAAATCACTCTGTATACAGTATTACATGGATTTAAATGAAATCGCAGTTCTGCAATGTAGTGCCACTACAGAAACAACTTGAAATTCAGTTATTTTATCTCATCCTAAGAGTATAGATTCATGGAAAGGAAATTTTAATACACAGTTAAGTGTTCCTTTTTAATTAATTCTCAACCCTTGTTCTTTTTATTTTTTTCATCAATGATTATTTTATTAATCTCTTTCTGATTTGTTTATTATTATTATTATTATTAGTGTTTTGATTGCGTAAATTTTCAACGCATTCATTTTTTTTCTTCTAATAAATATTTTCATGAGTGCAAAATTTCTTAATTTTGTTGGTAAAATAATCTGTTTTCAAAATCAAAGCGGGATATTTTAGAGGATTTATAAGTTAGAAGGGGAAAATTGCGGAGTATTGTCTCTGTAAAGAACTGTGATTTTACTAAATGTTTTCCATCTAAGCTAGTTTATCTGTTGATTGTTGGTACTAATTAAATAAAATGTATATATACATTACTGGAAATTCATAGAATAAATATATTTAAACTTATTCTTGACCAATATGAAATCACATTTGTAATCAAATGTTTTTAAACAAAAATGTCTTTTTATATGTACTTTCTAATTGTGTCTTTTGAATTATGCTCCATATACTATACTGTATAATTACTACTACATATTCGACAGCATTTACTTTGGATTTCATTGATTGCACACAACTATCCATCCAAACTAAAAAAAATATATTACTATTCCATAGATTTTATCGAAAGTGCCATATAACCTTTCCTGTAACCTGAGTCTATACTCTTTTGTGTTCCAACTAAAACTATATTGTTTCATGGAAATCTGAATTATATGGCGTGCGGTGATGCAACCTCCCACAAAGTGTAGTGGATTCTTCATGAAAATGATGAATCGTAATGAAAATGATCATGAAGATAGTAATGATGATGAATCGTAATGAAAATGATCGTGAAGATAATAAGGATGATGAATCGTAATGATTCGTAATAAAAGGATTGTTGAAATCAATCATGTTTCTGCAGCTATATTTCCTAATATCTTTTGAATTACTCTGTATACTACAAATTAGAGTATATTTAATTTGGATTTTCTTTCCTCACTGCACACAACTATCCATCCAAACTAGATAATATACCATCCTACAGATTTTAGAAAACGTGCCACATAACCTATACTCCTTATATGATCCAACTAAGACCGAATTGCTTTTATGGAAATCTGAGTTATATGACATGCAATGATGCAACCTCCCACAAAGCCTGGATGATTCTTCCGAAATCAATCATGTTTCTACAGCTATACTTTTTTCCTACATCAAGCGACATCCACCATAAAAACTCTAGCAGACCAATAATATTTAGCCCTGGTAAAGTTGTCAGAGTTAAATGCCATAAAATCAAGTACAGTGCATGTCGTCAAATGTAAAACGTTCATGCCTTCACCTGACGAGCATAGATGACAGACATCATTAGTAGCGACACCCATGCGGTGCAAGTGTTTATTAAGAAAATCATGTCGAGAGTCGGAAATTTGCTGTAAAAACTGTACGGTGCAAGTCCATTGGGATGGGTGATGAAACAAGTATGCTACACCTTTTATCAGTTGAAAGGAATTTGTAAGTTTGTTCTAAGGGTCTGTCTCATTTCTTTACTTCAGAACTAAATTAATGAATCTATAGCTATACATTCCAAAGAAAATAATAGAAAATCTGCAGCTATACTTTCTAATGAGATCTTTTGATCTTTTGAATTACTCTATACTACATATTAGAATACATTTAATTTGAATTTCTAGACTGCACTCAACTATCGACACAAACTTAAAAATATAATACCATCCTAAGTTTGATTTGTCGCTCTACGGTCATTTTGTGCACACTTTAGGCTAATTAGACCGGGACCTAATACTGTTATACGGGGATTCCGAACCACTCACAAACAACCATGCTAGCGCCAAGACCCACAAAGACTATGGTATTCTAGATCTTTTGAATTACTCTATGTTACATAGATACATTTAATTTTAATTTCCTTGACTGCATATAACTATCCATCCAAATTAAAAAAATATAAAGATTTTTAGAAAACGTGCCATATAGCCTATCTGGAATCTATGCTTCTTTTATGACCGGATTGCTTTATGGAAATTCGAGTTGCATGGCGTGCGATGATGCAACCTCCCACAAAGGCTAGAAGAGTCAATCGTGTTTGGGCAGCCATTCAAAATCTGACTCACGAGTCGAACCCTCCCTCCTGCTTCTGGAACTTAATTAGAGGATCCTGAACCTCATCTGCAATTCATCTCGCAAGAAAAAGCATGGCCGCTGTTGACTCTGCCTTTAATCAGATACACGCTTTCTTGGCCCGACCTTTGTCTCACGTTCTGATATTTTCCCGCCTTTTCCATTATCTGGACTCACCGATGTTTAATTATGGAAATTTTTATCTTCTTCCCACAAAAGTCTACAGGCCCCGATTTCCATATCGACCTTCGCAACAAAGTAAACTTCATTTTTTTTCCCCTACCCTTCATGCTACTTTTTCCTTTTTTATATTTTTTTCCCCTTTAACTTCTGGTGTGCGGTTGGCATGCTTTTTGGATAGGGGATAAAAAAAAAAATTTTTTTATCCTGCTATGTGTAGTGTGGGGATGGTGATATTGATAAAAATTCCAACGTATTCCCGGTTTCTTTGCAAAGAATTCGGAATGCGGTTTCGTTCCGGAAGATTCCCGGAATAGAGCCCCGGAAATCGGTGAAGTGAAACCATCGATCCTGTTTTCCCGATTTCGTATTTCGGAGGAGGAATAGAAAGTATTGTAAGCCTTCTTGGAAATTTTCATCCTAAACGAAGACGGTGGATTAGATTCAGTCATGTAGGAAAGGATGCTTTTGGGAAAGTATGTTATATTAACATAATTGTATAACTGACTTATTTGACATGATTTATCAGTTTATAAGACTGTATACACTGACTCGATATCATGGAATTGTTTAGGTACCATTCTAGTTTGCAATAATCAGTGCTTACTATAACTTTTATTGCAATTGTGCATACAGCGTTCAAACTCTAACATGGTACCAATCCAACCTCCAGTTTCATAAATTGGTGGACGCCTACAACGTATAAATAACAATTATTTTTGAAATTATTTACAATCTTTTAATAATTTATATTTCTTCTATAGATTATAAAAGTTTAGTTGATTCTAGAAAGAATTTCGTGGACCTGAATGGCCGAATGACTAGCGCTCTGGCCTCGTTGTTGTACGCGCGTGCTCCACGTTGGTCACCATATTGTAGTGTTGTGGGTTGTGCAGCTGGATTGTAATTGGTGTGGTTTGGTTGAGACTTGATGCACAGGTTGGGAACTCGCAGCTTTATATACACACGCACAAACAGCACACACGTACATTTAGAGATGTACAATATTTAACACATTTAAAGGCATATAATTGTATATTCGGGGAAGGATTCCACTTCTAAGCCAAAAATAAAGATATTCAGGTACGCGCGGAATGCGAGAAATATACTTCCTTTCCGGGTGAGAGTCTGTAAGCTAACTGTTAACAGGTTTGTGCTAAATATATTTCCTCTCGGGATGAGAGATTTTAAACTAAACGCTTCTCAGCAGAAGCTCATGATTGCACTGCACTGTACTAAACGTTTGTCAACGGCAGCGCCGGTTGCGCTGTACTTCCTCTCGGGTGAGAGTATCTGTGGAGGTCTACGGACCATTTTTTCTCCTGAATGCCACGGGGGCACTTTTGAAGTGCGTAGGAGGAAGCACAGTTACAGATCTATACAGCTTTTAGGCAGCTAAAAGTGCACTTTTATTTATAAGGAATATATTAATATATCAAACTGTTATGAATTTGTAAGAAAAAAATTTTTTTTTTCCTTTCATAAAAGTTGCTTGCTACTTTTTTAAGATACTTTTATCGTCTCTGAACATTTTAGACTACTTTTTTTTATCTCTCTGAACATTTTAGACTACTTTTTTTCGTCTCTGAACATTTTAGACTACTTTTATCTTCTCTGAACATTTTAGACAATTCTTTATCGTCTCTGAAGATTCTTTAAACATTTTATACTACTTTTTTATCTTCTCTGAACATTTTAGACAATTTTTATCGTCTCTGAAGATTCTTTAAACATTTTATACTACTTTTTTTATCGTTTCTGAACATTCTCTGAACATTTTAGTCTACTTTTTTTATCGTCTCTGGACATTTTAGACTACTTTTTTATCGTCTCTTAATATTTTAGTGTTATAAAACATATAATGATTTTTTATCTATATATTTTTTTTTCACAAATAATGATTTCTTTAAATAAATTCCGATATATAACTCAAAGATTTTATGAGTTTTACTTTTACTTGAGGTATGTATCGTGCAATCGAGGGAAAATTTACTGTTATTGGGCATTGTTTTCAAAAATTGTTATGTTAAGGAGTACTTGTAAAACAAACTGAACTATTCTTTTGAAGCTTGTTAAGTCAAGAGCTTCTTGTGGTGTATTTAAAAACATAGTTGAATGCCGTTTTGCTTACTAGAGATCCCAGAAACTGATGCAGAAGAAACTAGCTGTTCGGGTCTGGTTGGTAAAACGATCCGTTGTTATCTTGCGCCCACCCCCTTGTATTCCAAGCGGGAAATTTTTCTTCCCGATAACGTTCGAAACGTTCGATATAATGGAGAAGTAAAAGGTCCGTGACTAATACGCTTTTTTGTGGCAACGAAATAAAAGAACGCGTTCTTTGTTATCTGTGCGCTCGCATTGGCCGTATTGATTACGAATTACTTTTGTCTAGGCTGCATTGATACTTTTAACTCTTTCCAACTGGCGACCCCTTTTGTGTTCGATTATGTTTATTCATTTGTCTTCTTGGACTGGATTCGTTCTTTTTTTTTTTTTTTTTTTTTACCACAAGAGCAAGGTTATGCACCTAGCCTCGCGCAAACGATTCATTTTTTAAAAAATTATTCGTTGTTAATATTTGGTATTCGCGAGATGGCAACGATTTGCGTTAATTGGAAACAAAAGCCAGAAATAGAACTTTTTGATTTATGTCAAGTGATCGTTCTCAGGATCGTTTGCTTTTGTTGGGTTGCCAGCTATTGTTTATTTTAACTTTATTTTGAAATTTTATTTTATGTAATATTTATTGTTATTTATCTTAAACAATGCGACTCTTTTTAATGTTTTGAAGGCTACTTTCTTTTGTTCTGACGTTATTCTTTTTCAAATAAAAAAGATGTATACATTTTGTTCTCGAGGAATGGCAACAAATTGTGATAATTGGAACGAATAGCGACAGAACTTTTATGTCACGTGATCGATCTTGCGTTCAAAGAATGGTTTGCTTTGTTAAATTTTTAGTTATTTATCTTGTGAATGTTGTTTTGGAATTTTTGTTTTATAATCATTGTTTATCACATATCTTCAAAGATCGATTTTTAATGTTTTCGATTGCTAGGGTTATTTATTATTTATCGTTTGCAAACGACTGTTCTTTTTTAAATATATGATTTTTTTTGCATTCGAAGAATTCTTGATAATATTTTTTTTGTTTATTTTAAAAATAGCTGAGAGATAAGAAAAGTGACTGATTTAGAAATTTTATATTTGATTAAAATTTCAGTTATTTGTCTTCTAGCTATTTTTTTTTATGTTGTTTTTTTAAAAATTTAATGTTTAATTTATATTTTAATGTTAATTTTATTTAATGATTATTTGAATAATTATATTTGCTATTAAAAGGGTTATAGAGATTGATATTGAATTCTAGTTTTTAATTAAATAATTCTAATTATTTAGTCATTTATTTGGCTTTTTAATTTTGTAATTCCTGTTTTTTAATTTTTTTTTAATATTTATTGTTGTATTTTGTCAACAACGCCTCCAGTTGAAGCTCTAAAAAATAATAATAATTACTTAGCAAATATAGATAACTTTTTATGCTTTTTGATAATTTTTATTCAAAATGTGTCAACGATTTGTGTTAATCACTAATTATAATTTTTTATCGGAAAATTGTCACTTTTTTTGACACTTAAAACTTGAATATTTTATTATATCAATAATTGTTATGTATGATTGAAAAGGAATTAAATAAAGAAACTAACGAAATAAACAATATTTCTACATGTTTGTTTGGTCGAAATATTTTGTTTGCCGCTCTTAAGAAAAAAAAATTTAACGAAAAGTTTAAATATCTATCAGGAGATTTTAATGTGTGTTGTTGATTTTAAAGCACACTTGTGGACTCTAATAAACGATTGTTGTTTTATAATATATTGTTGTTCAATATGTTGTTTAGTATTATTTATAAATTGTTTATTATTTAATCTCCGATTGTTTATTTTTTTTTGTTGATTTTAAAGCACGATTGTGGATTCTAATGAAGGATTGTTGATTTTTGAATGTACTGTTGTTTAATTTTGTTGTTTAGTATTATTTACAATTGTTTATAATTTAATGTACGATTGTCTATTATTTTTTTTTGTTGCGATTTTTATTGTATTGTCATCTATCCAATTTTTATTGTACAATGGTAGGTGGTTAACTTTTTTTTAAAATGCAGGATTTTGCAAAGCGTGTAGTTATAAAAAATATAAGTATAATAATTTTAAAAACTTCATTAAAATTTAAAACAAAAAATTAAATGTACCAATACTACCTTTGTCCATAAACGTTATCTTTCAATTGAAGGCATCGTAGATTGGTATTTTTTTTTTTTTTAATAACAAAGGAAAAATATCCCAGTAACACTATGTTTATTTGCCACTATATTTGTTTTTGTGCGCATTGTTAAATAAGACTTACTTTATTAGAAAGCTTGTTCTATTTTTCTCGAAGCCGATAGACGTTTTTTTTCCCCTTCCAGAACTTTGGAAAGAGTGAAGTTGATGCTTAGAGGTAATGAACAAAATGGATTTTTTTGTAATTTCCATGAAAGTATAAGTTTTTATTATGTATTTGTTAGTAAAGGTAATACTTTTTGTAGTACGTAGTTATCCAAAAATTTTGTTATTTTATTCAATTAGTTAGAGTATCTTTGTGAATATTACTTTAGTTTCATATACCTGTATTTAATAAGCTTTGTTCAAGGCGATGATGTCTAGTCTTATGAGGTAGGAGGCATTTGAAAAAGCCAACGTCTCCTGTATACACTATTTTATTGATGATTTGTAACGAAAATATTATTAAATAATGCACCGTATATTATAAATATCATGACAAAAGAAGTAAAAACACTGTACCTTAATAAATTTTTTATTTCTTTTCGTTAATTAATACGTTTTTTTTTTTTAATCCTTTGGAGTAAGTCAAGATGACTGAGTTGCTAACCTTGGAAGTATTTTAGAAAATAGAATTAGAGAATGTAAAAAAAAAAAAAAAATTATTAAGGAATGTAAATATATATTTATTTTTGGGGGTGTCTGAATGGCTGAGTGTCTGGCGCTCGGTGCCACTGGTTTCGGTTTCGAGTTCCGGCGGTGACATGGATGTTTGTAGTGGTTCGGAATCCACTTTAAGCAGTAGTTCCCGGTCTTATATGACTGTAGAGCGTCACGGAGCCAAGTCAGTCGAGTTAATCTGCTGGCGACTTTGTTGTAGACACTGTTTCAAAAAACAAAGACTCTATGGCGTTTGGGGTGTTCAGCATCTTGCCTCGTTAGTCGAACTACCTCATGGAAGTTAAAAATAAAATTAAAGAATGTAATTAGACATTTAAGGAAATATTTCATTTTTGTACAAAAATTAAGAAATGTATTTTTTTCATTAATAACATATTTTGAAAGTCAATAGTAGGATATTTGAAGGTTGAAGGTGATACCTTCAAATACTTCATTACGTGATGTCTCCAAATTGTAATCCATTTCCATCTGGTTCCATTGAATTAGCAAATTAGAAAGCTCGAAGCATATATAGTGTTACAGCTTTTATTGTAATCTGTCTTGTCAAAAAATTGTTCTGCATTAATATATGAATTCTAATGTCCATAAAATTTTAGATTCCTGGATTTGATCCTTTGGTGCAAGTCAAGATAACTTAGTTGCTAACCTTAGAAGTATTTTTAGAAAATAGAAGAATTAAAGAATTTAATTAGAAATTTAAATATTTCATTTTTATACAAAAATTAAGAATATATTTCTTATTAATAGCATATTTTGAAGGTCGATAGTAGGATTTTTTGAAGGTTGAAGGTGATACCTTCAAATACTTCAATGCGTGATGCCTTCAAATTGTAATCCGTTTCCATCAGGTTCCATCGAATTAGCAAATTAGAAAGCTCGAAGCAAATGTAGCATTGCAATTTTTATGTAATTTTCTTATTGCCAAAAAAATTGTTCTGCATTAATGTATGAATGCTAATTCTGGTAAAATTTTGTTTTTCTGGTTTTGATCCTTTGGAGCAAGTCAAGATGACTTAGTTGCTAACTTTAGAATTATTTTACAAAATAGAATTAGAGAACGTAAATAAATATATAAGGAGATATTTCATTTTATTTTATTTTTATGCAAAAATAAGAATTTATTTTTTTTATTAATAGTATATTTTATCTCATTCTGTTCAGTTTAATGAATTTTAGAATGCCAATATCCCTAAAAGTTTTGATGCCAATATTTGAACTTTTCAAAGTTCAAAATTGTATCTTCTTCGCCGATTTCCATTGTCATTGATACTACCAAAAATAGTTCATAGCACTTTTCTTTCAAAGATTGCCAATATTTTCTCTTCTCTTGCTGTTAGTGATCATGTTTCCGACGCATATGTTAATACTGGTCTTACGTGAGTAAAAAGTATTTTAGAAAATAGAATGAGAGAACGTAAATAGACGTATAAGGAAATATTTCAATTTTTTTTAATACAAAAATTATGATTTTTATATATAAATAGTATATTTTGAAGGTCGATAGTTGAAGGTGATACCTTCAAGTTGTGATCCATTTCCATCAGGTACAATTAAATTATTAAGTTAGAAAGTTAGAAACAAATATGTATCATTACTATTTTTATGTAATATTTTGTCAAAAAAATTGTTCTGCATTAATATATGAATGCTAATTCTAGTAAAATTTTGGTTTTCTGGTTTTGATCCTTTGGTGCAAAATCAAGATGACTTAGTTGCTAATCTTAGAAGTATTTTACAAAATAGAATTAGAGACCGTAAATAGACATATACGGAAATATTTCATGTGTTTAGTACAAAAATTAAAACTTTTTTTTTTATTAATAGCATATTTTCATGGTCGATAGTAGGATATTTGAAGGTTGAAAGTGATACCTTCAAATTGTTATCCATTTCCATCTGGTTCCCTCGAATTAACAAATTAGAAAGCTCGAAACAAATGTAGAATTAGTTTTTCTTGCCAAAAAAATTGTTCTGCATTAATATATGAATGCTAATTCTGGTAAAACAGAACATCGTTTCCATCTCCTGCTACTCGCCATTGTAAAATCAAAAGACACGGATGATTCAGAGGTCTTCGAATGTGTGTCACGTGATCTGTTGGACGTCCGTGACGATTTATTAGTTTTTAAAAGTTCGTCTTCGGAGCGGGAAGGTGATCCATCATGATCGGTATCGTAAGTGAAATCCAGACGATCTGCTTTGCACCCTCCACCCCCCACCCCTGTCATATGTCGTTTGCGCCATCCCGGTGTTGGTGTTTGATAATATTAATCACCCGTCACAACTTATGAACGCTGGAGCTCTCAGGAACCTGCTCCAATACGATAAATGAATGAATGAATGAAAGTCGGAATTGCGAAGACCTCATAAATTACTGGATGATTTTGGGTGGATTTTTTTTTTGCTTTTTCGGTCTTCAATACCTGTGAGACATTGGAGTTGCTAAAATTTGATTGTTTTTGCAAGTCTGAATGCTGTTAATTAATCTCTGTCTCGGTTCTGTAATCGATGGACGTATTCTGTGAAGTGGACAACCTACACTGAAGATTTTCTGGCAATTTGCTTTTGAGTTCGGGTTATTGATGATTGGAGGTTTCTTTCGTGAATTGATGATGTTAGTCAATGGATTCTGTTTATTTAAGTATGTTTATATAATAGTTGTTATCTTAAGCTATAAACGTCCGGGTGGTAAAGGTTAGTTGTATTTTAGATTGTGAATTATTCATGCCATTTTTTTTTTTTTTTTTTTTTTTTTTTGTTAGTTTTTCAGTATTGAGTAAATTTGAAATTATTACAGTATAATCATGATATTTAACTAAGATTTTTTATGATAATAATGTAGATTTAAACAATAGTTAGTAACAATAATGTAGTTTTAATGTAGATTTAAACAATAGTTAGTAACAATAATGTAGTTTTAATCAATAATTAGTTACAATAATGTTGTTTTAAGCAATAGTTACTAACAATAATAATACAGTGACAATGATGTAGTTTTAAACAGTTAGTAACAATAATACATGACATTGATGTAGTTTTAAACAGTTAGTAACAATAATACAGTGGCAATGATGTAGTTTTAAACAATAGTTAGTAGTAATAATACAGTGGCAATGATGTAGCTTTGAACAATAGTTAGTAACAATAATGACAATAATAAAGTTTTAATGTGTTTTTAAACAATAGTTAGTAACAATAATTATTGTTACAACTATTGTAAAATTTAAACATTTATTAGTTAGTAACTATAATGTAATTTTAAACAATTGTTAGTATCGATAATGTTGTTACAATAATATAGTTTTAATATAATTTTAAACAATATTTAACAACAATAATCTAGTATATTTTTACTTGAATGACTTGATTTAAGAGTTGGCAAAAATATTTATCATAAAAATCGCATATAAACGCAATTTAGAGATAGTCATTAGTTGTTGTTGTCAGAAAGAATATAACATTATGATAATTTTTTTTTTAATAATTTTAGTATAAATAAAAATGGAATCAAATCCGATGTGTTTCTGAATTTAGATAACTCATAAAAATGATATATAAATAAAATAAATTATTCGAAAAACCACAAATATCTTTTTGAAATTTTTAGTTGATTGATTGTTTAATTTAAAAACAAACATTTTTTTTTTTTATTCGTTCAAAAAATGATGAATTTTTTTTTTTCTGTTTCAGGTGAATGAATATCTGAATTTATCTTTACTGAGGTAAATATTTTTTTTTCTTATATTATTTTAATAATTTTTGAAGGGGATTATTTCAGATTTTATTTTGGTAGGATGTTGCATAAATTATAAAAAAATAAAATTATAAAAGATATTATTATTTTCTTTTTATTTTGATATCAAACTTTAGAAGTAAATTGATCAAAGGTGTTGTTCAAATAGTATAAATTATGAAATAATCGATATTATTTTTTGATTTGGTAATAACTATAATAAAATACTGGAAAGTATATAAGAACCTGTTATTATATAAGGTGAAAAATAGACAGCAGTTTATGACATCCATGCAATTTTTATTTCTCGAACAAAAAATATCCCAGTAATCAGTTGGCTTAAATTGGCTGGCAATAAATCGGAGAAAAGTTCAATGATAAAATGTTCAGTTATATAATGATCTAAACTGCTAAAATACATCAAAACAGTTTGTAAAATGTCTCTAAAGAATGATCTCGTGTATTATTCCATGTTTTTTTTTTTTTTTTTTTTTTTTTTTTAAGAAAGAAGAAAGTAAAAATAAATTTATTTCTTTTAACAAATTAGAAGAACTTAAGGTTATGTTTTATTGTTAACATAAATATAAACAATATCTCATACTTTCTAATCTTCTATTTTTTGTAATTCTGAATTAATTAACTAACTAACCGCCTGAATCTGGCACTACGAACCTAAATAATATCATCGCTTATATTTTGCATTTTCTCTTCGTCTTCCAATAAGAACGAGGCATTACTGTATATGTTATTTTTAAGGTTACATTTTCATTGGCAACGCGACGCTAATACGACGTTAACTTTGACAAATCAGATTTACGAATCGAGAATTATTGTCAGTATTCATAATAAAAATAGTAAATTAACAATAGTTATAAAATCGCCACATATATCTTGCCTTTTTTCTTCGTCTCCCAAAAGAACGAGGGTTAGTGTACTTTTATCTTATTTTTAAGGTTGCGTTTCCATCGGAAACGCGACGTGAACTCCACGTCAACTTTGGCAAATCAGATTCACGAATCCAGAATGATGATTGATAGTATCAATCATTATCGATCTCTGATTTGTCAAGGTTACTTTCGGGCAATGCCACTTTGCCAAGTGTACCCTAATTCAGAATTTATAGAGTTATGCATTTTTAAAAATTACAAAAGGACTAGTTAATCATTTTAATTGATACTTTTAAAGTTTCATTAGCAACCTCGAGAACTTTTATTAACTATTTCACTTAAAATGTTCTGTCCCGTCTTCGAAAACTATTTTGCGCGGGAAATATTCCTTCTCTTACGAAGCACATCACTACCATTTCGCCAGACAATAAAGGAACCACAAATTAAATTTCGAAAATTATGTCTGACTTTCCCGATATGAAACGCTCATTGGGTATGAAAGAAAAGTCCCACAAATGAAAATATAGTGTTCCCTCATTAGGTGGATGTTCCATTCAGAAGAAAAGAGCAAAACGATACGCAATTAAGCCTTATTTTCTCATTATGGAAAGCAGAATGGGGCTCCATAAAAGTTCCGACAAAATATCTGTTTCTTGCCACCACCCCCACCACACACGCAGACGACACTCACTCCAGGCCCCTTTAAAGGGACTTTTGTGCTTGTTTATGTAAAACTCGTAAAAGCAATTAAGGTTGCAAAACGGAAAACTTTTTCGCCCGTCAACTTCTAAAAGGACGCGTCTTTTAAAAGTTTTTAACACGGCCCAACTTGCCACTTAAAAGGCCCTTTTCCGACGCAAAAATTATTTTTAATTCGGTTTAAGGACCCGTCGCCTGATGGCAGACGATTATCGGGAAGTGTCGAGGGGGTGCTCGGCGCCTGCGTATTATTTTGGAAGGTGTGGTGGAGATGGATGGGGGGTGGGGGTCGCAATTTATTCGATAATTGGACGGCGATGGAAAAAGATTAAGGTTTCCCCTCTGTGGTCGAGTCAAGTTGGGTTTAGGTATCCCTTGGTGGTTACCTAAGTATGGCTGATGATTGGGTTTCGTTTGCTGCTTGAAAAAAAACGTCTTCAAAGTGTTATGTTTGGGCTTAAAATATAAGTTTTAATCTACTTATATTTGAAGCTGATAACAAAAAATTAAATGGTTCGTATTGTAGTATAACTTTTCCCAAAAAGTATATGCTGTTCTAATGCAGCTGGCAATACAGAGACAGTTAATCTTTATACCCTGAGCAAGGGCTGCACCGCTGTTACTCATTTAGCACTACCCATGGGGCACATGTAGCTATATGTATTCTGTTGTATTTCTTAATATTAGGTCACAGATTAAAAGATTTCACACTGCAATAATTTTAGCTTAACTGTAAATTGTTTAATAAGTACATCAGAAAAGTTTTCTTTTATTATTCCACTTGAATATACCATCAATAGACAGACAGAGAAGAGAGAAATTATTGCATTTTACGAGTCTTTTCAAAATAATCAGCCCACATGTGTTAGTGGCCTGTTGGCCAATTGGCTAGAGCTCTGGCCTTTGGTACACCAGACTTCAGAATCGAATCCTGGCGGTGACAAGGATGTTTGTGAGAGGTTCTGAATCCACCTTAAACTGTAGGTCACGGTCTAATTACCCCGAAGTGTGCGCAAAATGACCGTAGAGCGACAAACATCACTTTTTTGGGGAAAATCGAAAAACTTTTTCTCCCTCCAACTTCTAAAAGGACGCGTCTTTTAAAAGTTTTTAACACGGCCAACTTGCCATTTAAAAGAAGGTGTGGGTGGAGATGGAAGTGGGGGGTGGGTCGCGATTTATTCGATAATTGGACGGCAATGGAAAAAGATTAAGGTTTCCCCCTCTGTGGTCGAGTCAAGTTGATTTAGGTATTCGTTGGTGGGTTACCTAAGTATGGCTGATGATTGGGTTCCGTGTGGTGCTCGAAAAAAACGTCTTCAAGAGCTATGTTTGGGCTTAA
Organism: Caerostris extrusa; assembly: GCA_021605095.1. Lineage (NCBI taxonomy): Eukaryota > Metazoa > Arthropoda > Arachnida > Araneae > Araneidae > Caerostris > Caerostris extrusa. The sequence continues at coordinate 57,628 of BPLR01020251.1, read as the reverse complement.
AATATAACTTTTAATCTACTTGTATTTGAAGCGGATAAGAAAATTGAAAGGTTCAGGTTGTATTCTAACGCTTTCCCAATAGTATATAGTATGTTGCTCTAATGCAGCTGCCAACACAGAGACATTTAATCTTTATACCATAAGAAGGGCTGCTCCGCAGTTACTCATTTAGCACTACCCCAGTGGGGCACGTGTAGCTATATATATTATGTTGTATTTCTTAATATTAAGTCACGTGCAATTCGAACAGATTAAATAGACTTTGTTCAAAGTAATTTTAGCTTAATCATAAATTGTTTAATAAGTACATCAAAAAATGTCTCCCACTCTCTGTCTCTGCTTTTATTCATCATGAATGTACCACAATTAGCCAGGCAGTGAACAGAGGAATTATTGCCTTTCAGAGTCTTTATAGCACGAAAGACTGCCGCCAATCAGCTGTCTATTCATGCAAGATACTCGCATGTACTGTCACGATCCCCATCGAGGCTGCTCGTTTCTGAAATCAATGGGAATTATTTTGTGATAATTAAAAGAATAACTTAACAGTTGGGCAACTATCCTTTAATTTTAGGCCACTTGCTATGTTAGACAGAATAATTGTTAGGTTATATGCTTTTCGGTCATATATTTAAGGGTTTTTGTTTGTTTCATATGTTGTGAATAAATGTTCTATAGCGTTAGATATACACTGAAGTGACAAAAGTCATGGGATAGCAATATGAAAATTTTCAGATGGTAGTAGCATCGCGTAGAACAGGTATAAATGCGCAGTGCTTTCATAGCTTTCATTTCTGTTCAAGTTATTCATGTGAAGAGGTTTTGACGATGATGACCTCACGACGGGAATTAACAGACTTTGAACACGGAATGTTAGTTGGAGCTAGACGCATGGGACATGCCATTTCGGAAATCGTTAGGGAATTCAACATTCCCAGATCCACTGTGTCAAGAGTGTGCCGAGAGTATGAAATTTCAGGCATAACATCCCACCATGGACAGCACAGTGGTCGACCGCCTGCACTTAACGACCGAGACCGGCGACGTCTGCAAAGAGTCGTAAATTCTAACAGACAAGCAACACTGCGTTAAATAACCGCAGAAATCAATGTGGGGCGTACAAGGGACTTGTCTGTTAGAACTGTGCGGAGAAATTTGGCTTTTTCTTGGGCTATTCCAGCAGAAGACCGATTCGAGTGCCTTTACTGACAGAACGACATCGTTTGCAGCGACTCTCGTGGGCACGTGAGCATATCGGTTGGTCCCAATGAATGGAAAACCGTGGCCTGGTCCGATGAGTCACGATTTCAGTTGGTAAGAGCTGATGGTAGAATAAGACCCCACGAAGCCATGGATCCAAACTGTCAGCAAGGCACTGTTCAAGCTGGTGGTGGCTCCGTAATGGTGTGGGCTGTTTCTTCATGGCATGGACTTGGTCTCTGGTGCGACTGGACCGAACATTGACTGAAAATGCTTATGTTCAGCTACTTTCACTTGCACCCATTCATGGACTTCATGTACTCAAACAACGATGGGATTTTTATGGATGACAATGCGCCATGTCACCGGGCCACAACTGTTCGCGATTGGTTTGAAGAACATTCTGGACAATTCAACGAATGATCTGGCCACCTAGATCGCCCGACAGGAATCCCATCGAGCATTTACGGGACATCATCGAGAGGTCTGTTCGTGCCCAAAATCCTGCACCATCAACGCTTTCACAATTATGGACGTCTATCGAGACAGCATAGCTCAATATTTCTGCAGAAGACTTCCAACGACTTGTTGAGTCCATGCCACGTCGAGTTGCCCCCTTCGCCGGGCGAAAGGAGGGCCGACACGATATTAAGAGGTATCCCATGACTTTTGTCACTTCAGTGTATATATATATTATGATAGATGCATATATATATATGTACCTAATTAAAAACACTTAAAAATCAGTCATTCTAATAAAACACTCATCTTAGTTTTAGCATTCAGACTGGATGGTATTAAAAATATAGCATTGCCCACTGTATTGGCAATGCTGTTTGCTTGTTAGCCCGCGGGCTAAGTAATGTCTTTTTGTTAGTTTTGCTTCAACCCTTGACAAGTAAAAAATCAATCTTAATTTCACAATTATACATTTGCAAAATTCATTTTTCAATTGGACAATCCATTTATTTTACAACATTTTACAATTAATTAAATATGTATACTTATCAAGTTGGGCAATTTCAAACAAGCATTGTTGGTATATGTCTTTTTAACTAATGCCAAAGAATGTTCACATGTTTGTTGGTGCTCACACAAATCGGAAGTAAGTTTTTTAATAAATGTGTAAACATCTTGGAAATTCAATGAAAGAAACTCTAATCCCCGAACCATACTACCTCTATAGAAAAACCAATCTTCAAGATACTCTGGATCTGATCTTAACTGTGATGTTTGCTCTAAATTAAATTTGACTGCCGAGATATATTAAGTTCACCAACTTCTAACAAAGACTCTAATGCGATGAACAGTTGCCAATATTATTATAGTAATTTATTCCATGTTATCTCGTTCGCATAATATACGCCAACTTAATTAATACCTTAATAAAACAGATAAAGGGTAAATGTATGTCATAAATTTAGAGTAGTTAAATGACAGTTTCTCGCCAACGCTTCTTTCTCAAGCGTTGGCGAGAAACGCGAGAAAGTTGGCGAGAAACGCGAGAAAGTTGGCGAGAAACGCGAGTTGGCGAGAGAGTTTATTTATAAAGGAAATTTACTCTAGAGGGCTAATGGATAACTGGAATTTAAATTTTTATGCTTTGAAAGCTATTAATGTAATATATATATTTTATATATATATATATATATATATATATATATATATATATATATATATATATATATATATATATATATATATATATATATATATATATAATGTATTATATATATATTACATTACATGTAATAATATAACTATTACATATTAGTAACACATGAAAATGAAGAAAAACATTGCAGGATATATCTATATTTTTCATTTTGCAAAAAATGATCGATGTGCAACCTTTTTCGTAACACGACAAGCATCTAATCTGCAATCAAGTTTATTTCACACACTTTGCAATTTTTACCTTGTCAACTGTTTTTAATGCAGCACTTATGCGTTCTTTAAACTCATTGATTATATTTGGCAATAAATGCTTATAAACAAGGATTTTAATATAATTCCAAAAAATGAAATCACTCGACGTAAGATCAAGATATTAAGGTAGAGCTCTATCTCAGTCAAACCATCGTTGTGGAAGTTTCTCTGTTAAGGGGATATCCAAAGCCCAGTGAGGAGGAGCACCATCGTGTTGAAACACAAAATTCGTACAATCCTTACATAGTTGTGAATATAAACCCATTTGCAGGATTGTTCGGATAATTGCTTCTTATTACCTTTTTTTCTGTGTAGGTGGGGGGTATTATTCCCGACTTGGCATAAATAAAGTTTCTCTTTTGAGGAAATTGCACAATTTTTTTAATTATTATTTTTGGTTTTTCAGAGTTCATATTTCCAAAATTATTATGCTGTTTTTAAGCATAATAATTTTGGAAATATGACTTTTTAAAGGCATTATTATCATTCATTTAACCTAACCAAACTATCTAAACATAACATAACCTTGCGTTTGTTTGCGACAAAAACCTTTCTTCAGCTAGATGCTAAATATCTTTAACAAGTAACCGCACAATGCCGGAATTGCGTTTAATTCCACATCATCCGCAGATTTCCCCAACGCCCCCGTTTTTACGCTTTGATGCAATTCCTTTGTGTGTTCCTCTTCTTCCAATTCTTTCTTCCTTCCTTCCCAGACAATGCCCCCCTCTCTCAACCCCAAACGGGGTGGGAGGAGAGAAAGGGCGGCAGAATCCTTTTCATCCACGAGGACGATGCCCACTCGAAACCCGCTCATTAGAACGGACACCTTCCTTCGAAAAACAGCCCGGCTTTTATGAGCCAGCCAAGTCCGGCTTCCTTCAACCCTTTTCAAGGGTCATTAGAAAAGTTGGACGACCCCTCTGGGGGTGGGGGGGAGTAATTGGGATGGATCTTGTGTTTTCTTTTAGCGAGAATTCAGCAAGGGCGATTTCATTTTCGGTTTTCTGCACCGTTGTGTTTCCCCGTAGCTGGATTTTTTTTTTTCTTTTTGTGGTATAAAGAGTGTGTAATGACATAATGATGTGCGAATAACAGATTGTGACAAATAACAGATGTGGATTTTTTTTTTTTTTTTTTTAAGGAAAGGGTAATTATAGGTTGTCATTGTATGCTAGATGACATAATTGTCTTTATTTCAAATAAATAAGGTCAGAAAATTTTGGGGTGAATTTTACACTAATTTGAGGGAATGAATATGTTAATTGTTAAAGTAGTTTTTAAAATTGGTAAGATGTGATGTGTTCCATTTGGGTATATTTGAGCGGACGATTTTAAAGGCTATTTTTGGATATTTTTAAGGATAGTGATTGTTGGTTTGGTTTGTCGCTCTACTGTCATTTTGTGTACACTTTAGACTAATTAAAACTTGATCTACAGTTTAACATGGATTCGAACCATTCATGCCACCACCAGGATTCAAACCTGAAGGACCTGTGGGACCGAGAGCTAGCTGATTGGCCATCAGACCGCAGTGATTGTTGGAGATTGGTTTGTCGCTCTATGGTCATCTTGTGCACACTTTAGGCTAATTAAACCGGGATCTATAGTTTAACATGGATTCGAACCTTTCACAATCATCCATGCCACCGCCAAGATTCGAACCTGAAGCTTGTTGAACCAAAGAACAGAGCGCTAGCCGATTTGCCATCAGGTCGCAGTGATTGTTGGAGAAGACGGTACAATGCAGATATTTATAAGTGCTATAAAGACCCAGATATTATACAATTTATTAAGATCAATAGATTAAACTGGGATGCTCATGTATTTAGAATGAATGATTTAAACCCTGTAAAAGGCTTTTTTTTTTTTTTTTTGTAGAAAGAGTGTGTAATGACATAATGATGTGCGAATAACAGATTGTGACAAAATAACAGATGTGGATTTTTTTTTTTTTAAAGAAAGGGGTAATTATAGGTTGTCATTGTATGCTAGATGATATAATTGTCTAAAGTTTATTTCAAATAAATAAGGTCAGAAAATTTTAGGGTTAATTTTACGCTAATTTGAAAATTACAGAAATTGGTAATTGGTACTATTTCGTTCTTTGTAATTCAAAATTAATAACAGAAATATTTATTTGTGGGCATACAAAGTTTAAATGATATTGTGGCAAGAATTATATTATGGAAGCATATTAAATGCCCAACTCGTAGCTCAGTGGCGACGTGGACCCCTGGCGAGCAATCCGATGGCAGCTTTGTTTTAGAACACAGTTTCACAAAACGAGGAGACGCGATGGCGTTTTGGATGTTCAGCATCTTGATTCGTGAGATGCTGTTTTTTACTCAAGATGCTGTTTTTTTTGTTCACAATCAAGTACCTGGTGAGAGTTTTAAGGGTCTTCCCCCTAAAAGGCCTCTCGGAAGGCACTGCCCTTCTTCAACGTCTCGGATCCAAGTCAGACTTATGTTTATGGGTGCTCCATCACAACAGAATCTGCCTCGCTCTGTCTCTCCTTCCATGAGAACACACAGGTCCATGGACTTGGTCTGAATGTTGGTCGACCAAGTGGGATAAGAACTACCTATTACAATTTATAACGTATTACATTTTTTAAAATTATTAGATTTTTATTCTTCTTATAATACATTTGTATATATAACTTGTTGAAAACAATACAATCTAATTATTTTATGCATGAATAATATAAGGAAAAAAAAAAAAAAAGAAAACATTTTACAAGTTTTTTTTTTTTTTTCTTCTAATGCAGCTGGCAAATAGACCGTGATCTTCGCCATGAGGGCTGCACCGATGTTACTCACTTTGCACTACCCAGGAGGCGCGTGTAACTTGATGGTAAGCCACGGAGTAACAATGCCCCGCGTAACGCTCTACAATCCTATCAGGACCGGGACCTACGGCTTAAAGTGGATTCGAACCACCACAAACACCCATGGCAACGGCGGGATTTGAACCCGATACCTGTGGTACCGAACGCCAGTGCGCTAGCCATTCGGCCATCAGAACCCACATTTTACACGTAATATTATCATTAAAGATATTTGAAAAAAAAAAAAATTTTTTTCAAAAAAACAATACATAGTAAATTTCTACAACTATTTTTATGTGAATGTTTTTTTAAATACAAATTTTTAAACGATAGTATTCTTTTAAAATTAATCATTAGTGTATAAAAAAAATAATTTTATTTTCTACTTAGCATTATTTTATAGTCCAAAAACTTATTATTGCAAATTTTAATGTACACTAAAAGCACATTTATTTTTTCTGTTCCTTTAATTTATTATTTACTAATCAAGCTTCGATATTTTTATTGCAATTATACAATTTTATTTTTACTTTTTTTTGCTGAAATAATGCTCATTAAATTTTTACAGTTGAAGAAATCTTGTGGGAATTAAAAATGAATTATTTTAATGAGATGTTTTTGAAATTAGTATTAAGATCTCATCAGTTTGATTTCAATCAAATACGATGCAATTTTAGTGGTTTTTTTTTTTATAATTAACATCCTTTTTTTTTTTTCATATGAATCATTTAAACTTAGCATTGTTATAATGAATTTATTTTCCTTAATTAATAATTTTTTTGGGGGATTTAAGAATTCTGAAGAATTAAATACGATTTCAAAACTTCATTATGTTATTAATCCAAACATAAGAAAGAAAAAAAAAGCACGCTGCTATGAAGTAGAAAAATCATAAATAACATATACTTTAGGTAAATCAGATTTTAATTTATCCATTAGTGATTGCAGTTGTTTTTTGTTGATGATGCGGGTTCGTATCCTGTCCGTGCCTTGGATGTTTGTAGTGGTTCGGAACCCACTTTAAACCGTAGGTTCTGGTCTATTAGGATTGTAGAGCGTTGCGGGGGTAGTGTTACTAGCTTCCGTAGCATATCTTCAAGCTACATGTGCCCCCTGGATATTATACTGGGTTGCCCTGGATAGTGTACTAAATGAGTAACAGAGGTGCAGCCCCTGCTTGTGGCATAAAGATTAACAGTCGCTCTATTGGAACAACATATATATATATATTTAAATATTATAATATTCATTTTTTAAAACTTTGTTATAAAAGAATTTTATTTTAAAAATACTAATTATATATTTTAAAATATATAATTATATATATATATATATATATATATATATATTAATAACTTTAATTAAGAATATTGTAAAAAATAATTTATAGTGATCACTCAAACCTAATTTTCAAAATAATAAAATTATTTTTGCTTCGTTTTATATATATATATATATATATATATATATATATATATGTGAACGGTTTTTTATAAATTACTTTTAAACGTTGCATTTATTTAGTGTAAAGAAACAATATTAATAATTGTAAGTCATCGAATTCCGTAATAAGTGATATATGTAATATTTTTTTACCTTAAATGATTGACATCTTATTGTTACTAAATTATTTAGAGGAAACAATACTTATAATGAATGTTCTTTCATTTTGGCTGGAATTTAAATATACGGCAATTAACTCAGGTCAAGCTGGAGTTTCATATGGAAGACGTCAATGCATAGTGAAAGTGAAATTATAGTGAGAAAATTGTGCTGAAATTGAAAGTAACTGATTAGACTAAGGAGTTGAAACGACAGTGATTGCAGCAAAAAGGTGTCATCGTATTAATTTACATAAACATTTACATAGCGATTCGCATTTTGAGCATTGACTGTGATTCTATTTGTTGAATATGAATTGAACTTTACGGTCATTTAATCACTATAATGCTTATTTGCATTATAGTGATCATCACTTTGCTATAATGTTAGTTTGTCATCGCTTTGCTATAATGTTAATTTGTCATCGCTTTGCTATAATGCTAATTTATCATCATTTTGCTATAATGCTAATTTATCATCGTTTTGCTATAATGCTAATTTATCATCACTTTGCTATAATGCTAGTTATAGCAATATAATTGTTTCTTTGCTTTGTTATTGCCTTTGATACTTTGTTATTGTCTTTGTTATTGTTTTTGTTATTGTCTTTGATACTTTGTTATTGCTACTTTGATAATTGATACTTTGCTAATTTTACATAGCTTTTATAATATTAACTTATCATCGCTTTTGCTATAATACTAATTCATCATCGCTTTGCTATAATGCTGATTATTATAGCATTGATTATGATTAATACTTTTACTTTTGATTGATACTTTTCGAATTGATATTTTACTTTGAATGGTACTTTACTATTGATACTTTTTGCTGATTTATCATCGCTTTGCTATAATGCTAATTTATCATCGCTTTGTTATAATACTAATTCATCATCGCTTTGTTATAATATTAACTTATCATCGCTTTGCTATAATACTAATTCATCATCGCTTTGCTATAATGCTAATTATAGCATTGATTATGATTAATACTTTACTTTGATTGATACTTTTCAATTGATATTTTACTTTGAATGGTACTTTACTATTGATACTTTGCTGATTTATCATCGCTTTGCTATAATGCTAATTTATCATCGCTTTGTTATAATACTAATTCATCATCGCTTTGTTATAATATTAACTTATCATCGCTTTGCTATAATACTAATTCATCATCGCTTTGTTATAATATTAACTTATCATCGCTTTGCTATAATGCTAATTTATCATCGCTTTGCTATAATGCTAATTTATTATCGCTTTGTTATAATACTAATTCATCATCGCTTTGTTATAATATTAACTTATCATCGCTTTGCTATAATACTAATTCATCATCGCTTTGCTATAATGCTAATTATAGCATTGATTATGATTAATACTTTTACTTTGATTGATACTTTTCGAATTGATATTTTACTTTGAATGGTACTTTACTATTGATACTTTGCTGATTTATCATCGCTTTGCTATAATGCTAATTTATCATCGTTTTGTTATAATACTAATTCATCATCGCTTTGTTATAATATTAACTTATCATCGCTTTGCTATAATACTAATTCATCATCGCTTTGTTATAATATTAACTTATCATCGCTTTGCTATAATACTAATTCATCATCGCTTTGTTATAATATTAACTTATCATCGCTTTGCTATAATGCTAATTTATCATCGCTTTGCTATAATGCTAATTTATCATCGCTTTGTTATAATACTAATTCATCATCGCTTTGTTATAATATTAACTTATCATCGCTTTGCTATAATACTAATTCATCATCGCTTTGCTATAATGCTAATTATAGCATTGATTATGATTAATACTTTACTTTGATTGATACTTTTCAATTGATATTTTACTTTGAATGGTACTTTACTATTGATACTTTGCTGATTTATCATCGCTTTGCTATAATGCTAATTTATCATCGCTTTGCTATAATGCTAATTTATCATCGCTTTGTTATAATACTAATTTATCATCGCTTTGTTATAATGTTATTTTATCATTGCTTTGCTAAAATGCTAATTTCAATTTATTAAAAAATTTCAATAAATTTTTGGGTATATCGATTTTTGGATTCTACTGTGTAAAGTGATATAAAAAGAGTGTTTCAAAATTATTAATACAAACGCTTAGAGATAGGTAAAGTTTAAGAAATTAAATATTATCGTGTAACTATTTATAAGAAAAATTACTAATTTGAGAATGCTTCTTTTATGGGAGAATTATTATTATGCTACTATTTTACGACATCTGCAACTAGTCCGAATTGTACCAAAACTTTTAAATATAAATTTTAAAATTTATGTCTAATTTTTTCTTTTAAAAATTAATTTCTTTTATTTCATCTTTTTTTTTTTTTTTTATTTTTTTTACGTATAGTTTTCTTAAACTTTTATTTTTATGCAACTTTATTTTAATAGTCTGCTAACAATAACTAAGCAACCACTAAGTAACTTAATATTATTTCTGCCGAAGAGATGAACAGACACCAAGTCTCAATGGGTTTCGCAAATGATACACTAGTTGGCAGTTTTAATGGATTCATTGTTTTATCATGAGGAACTATTATCGTCTAGGAACCCATGACCGGAAGCGTCATCCAAAATACTGGAAGTAGCCCAAAAAGAACCACTCAAAGGCAGTAATTAGTTAAAATTTTAACAGATGGAAACACTTAGTAGTAGTCATGGACTTTTAAAGAACATGCAAAATACTCTCTACGCTAAAACGAGTTAATCATAACAACACCATGTGTTCTGGGATCTGGATTTTTATCCAATACGTCCGGACTTCTTTTTCCGTGTCGTTCTGGCCTCTTCCACACTACGCATGCTATTTTTAAATATCCCATAATCGCGCAAAATTTAATATTGTAATGTGCAGGTTGGGCAGGCAGATTGTAACTGGGTGTGATTTTCTTAAGATACTTGAGGCACAGTTGGAGAACTTCCAGCTTCATTGACACTCGCACAACACCATACACATACCATTGTTGACAATATGTAAAACATTTAAAGATATATAATTATAGATTCATGGAGGGATTATACTTCTAAGCAGAAAATCAGATACTCAGCAACGCGCAAGATACATTAAATATATTTTCTCTCCGGGTAAGAGTCTGTAGGCTAACTAATGCGCCGGGATGCTCTGAATATAAATTAAACGTTTCTCAACAAATACGCGTGGTTGTGCTGTTCTTCCTCTTGGGTGAGAGTCTCGAGGCCGACCGACCTTGAATATTTCTCCTGAACGCCACAGAGGGCGCTCTTGTCAATATACAGTATACATATGCAATCAAACGGTGGTCTGGTGCATTTATATGGGAGAACCATTATCGATAAGTGCGGGAAACGGCTAGTCTATTCTCCTCAATACACTTCAAGTTCGAATCCGGCGGGGGCATAGATATTTGTGAATGGTTCGGAATCCACTTTAAACTGTAGGTCCCGGTCTGTTTAGCTATCATGTGCACAAGACAAACCGAACCAAACCTTAATACCTTAATCTTTATGCAATGTTTATAGGTTGAATTAGAGAATAAGAATTTCCTTGCAGAACTTATACTGTCTTGTAATATTATGCTTTTGAGATCTATATCTACTAAACGTAGTATAATTTTAAAATATCTTCAACATTTTTATCCTTGCTATAATGCTAATTTCATTTCATTCATACACTTGAATTTTTCCACAGAATTATTATCACCGCAAAAAACATATTGGGGAATGCATTACAACTGATTCGCTCTTGTGATTTTTACATAGGAAGCAATTTCAGAACCTATCTGAAGAGATAGCAGCGATGGACATCCGCTTCAATTCTGCGAAATAGGGTTGACTGCTTCTCTAACGACTTTTCTGCGGACGGGGAAAGATATATATTGCAATGATGCGAAAAGGCAGGGTTGATCTTGCTTTTTAACACCTGTTTGACATGTTTATCGGGAAAATGCAACCGCCACTTTCATTCTTCGTCTATAGATTTTTTTTTTTTTTCTGGTTTCTAAATATAGTGATTTCGTATGTCTTGATGTAATAATATCTTGATACATGCTAATTGAAGTCAGTTTTGCTGTTCCACAAACTCTTCATATGGAAGGATGGTAAATACAAGTTAGTTTCATATTAAATAAGTCGTTTTACTGTACAAGGATCAATTTGCGTTGAATAATTTTGCAGATAGATACCTCTTATTTATTACTATTATTATTTTTAAATTAGCCAAGTACTTAAAAGTATTGAGGACATTTGAAGTGAAATAAGTCTGATGACAACCAATTTTAATAAGAATTGATTATTGTTTACAAAAATGGTAAATTGAAATATTCTTTACGTGTGTATATTGTTGTATGACGCATATGTATTTTTATGTATGACATGTGTATGTTGTTGTATGACGTGTGTATATTGTTGTGTATGACGTGTGTATAATATTGTATGACATATGTATATTGTTGCGTAAATTGAAAAGAAAAAATTTATGGAAAGTGGCATAAAAACTGTTCTAATCTTTTGTTTCTGATAATGACTTGTAGAAACTCTAAATGAATTAAAGTTTAAAATATTATTTACATGGACATTTCAATAGCCATACATAAAACTAGCATTCAACTTTAAAATTCTATAATAAAAAAAAAAAGGCCAAAAAGGTTATTTCAGCCTAACAAATTTTTGATTATACCATCAAAGATTTTTATGTAAAATAATCGTTTCTACAACATACGGGGATTGACGTTAATGATACTATAAATTGCTTACTGACTGACTCCTTACATGGAAATTGGAAAAAGTACTAAATCGTAAGGCAATGCGCTACTACGTTCAGACCACAGCAAAATATACTCATGTCAAATTTTTGTCATAAATATTGCAACGATGTGAAAAAGGTAGGCTATAACATCGCAATGTTGACTGACTATAATGTTGACTGAATCGGCGTAAAGTACCAAATCGTAAAGTAGTATAAGTCGGCTTATAGCTGCTACATTCGGGGAGACAACAAAATATGCTCATGTCAAAGCTTTGCCATAAATATTGCAATGATGCGAAAAGGCAGGGTGGGTCTTGCTTTTTAACACCTGTTTGACATGTTTATCAGGAAACTGCAACCGCCACTTTCATTATTCTTCTATAGATTTTTTTCTCTTCTTTCTAAATATAGTGATTTCGGATGTCTTGATATAATAATACCTTGATGCATTCTAATTGAAGCCAGTTTTGCTGTTCCACAAACTCTTCGTATGAAGGATGGTAAATACAAGTTGGTTTCAAATTAAATAAGTCTTTTTATTGTACAAGGATCAATTTGCAATCGAATAATTTGTTGATAGATACATCTTATTTATTACTATTATTATTTTTAAATTAGCCATGTACCCAAAGGAAATTGATGACAAAGTGAATTAAGTCTGATGACAACCAGATTTTAATCAGAATTGATTACTATACACTAAAATGGTAAATTAAAATATTCTTTACGTGTATATTGTTGCATGATGTGTTTATATTGTTGTGTATAAGGTGAGTATATTGTTGTGTATGACGTGGGTATATTGTTGTGTATGACGTGGGTATATTGTTATGTATGACGTGTGTATATTGTTGTATGACATGTGTATATTGTTGTATGTGTGTATATCATTGTGTATGGCATGCGTGTATTGTTGTGTATGACGTGTGTATATTGTTGTGTATGATGTGTAGATCGTTGTGTATGGCATGCGTGTATTGTTGTGTATGACGTGTGTATATTGTTGTGTGTGATGTGAGTATATTCTCTTGTATGACGTGGGTATATTGTTGTGTATGACGTGTGTATCATTGCGCATGACATGTGCATATTGTTGTGTACGACGATGTGTATATTGTTGTATAACATGTGTTGCTGTATGACGTGTGAATATTGTTATATGGCATGTGTATATTGTTGCGTCAGGTGAAGAGTGTTATATAAAACTATCGTAATCTTTTTCTAATATTGATTAACGGCAACTCGGGGGCCTGATGGCCAATGGCTAGCTCTCTGGCGTTCGGTACCACAGGTATCGGGTTCAAATCCGCTTTGTCATGGGTGTTTGTAGTGGTTCGGAATCCACTTTAAGCCGTAGGTCCCGGTCCTAATAGGATCGTACGCTGCAGGTGCATTACTCCGCGTCCGTGGCTCTATGGGTAAAAGTCATCGGTCAGTAAGATCACGGTCTTTTTGTAGCTGCATTAGAAGAAAAAAAAGAAAAAAAAAACTAACGGCAACTCTAAGCTTAAGGTTAAGATATAATTTACATGGACAAGTCAATAACCTTAAATAAAACTAGCATTTAGCTTTAAAATTCGATAATAAAAAAAAAGGCCAAAAGGTTATTTCAGCTTAACAAATTTTTGATTGCACCATCAAAAATTTTTATGTAAAATTATTGTTTCTACTACATACGAGCGGATTGATGTTGATGATACTATAAATTGCTTATTGACTGACTCATAACATAGAAATCGGGGTAAAAGTACCAAATCGTAAAGCAGAATAAGACGGCTTATAGTTGCTACGTCAGGCTATGGCAAAATGTACTCATGTAAAATTATTGCCATCGTCGATTTTTGTTTAGGAATTTTGCCATCACACTGATGATTACTACTTCTTTGAATTTATGTATAAAGACTTCTTTGCTATTTCCATCACCTTTTAATCCTCTCGCATTTGTAGCAGTCATAATTTCTCTAATTAGATGTTAATTGAGGTGTTGGGCCATGTTTAGAAATTTTTCACCTGTGTATAAGTTTCACGTTTGTGAATCTTTCTCTAGAAGCTTTGGATCGTTGAATACAATTAGTTTTCCTGTAGTACTGGGTTTGTTTGTCGTTTTTTACGGTCATCTTGTTTACACTTTGGGGTAATTAGACCGTGAACTACAGTTTAAAGTGGATTCCGAAGCACTCACAAACATCCCTGCCACCGCCGGGATTCGAACTGCCTGTGGTACAATCAGAGAGTGAGAGGTTTGGTTTGTTGCACTACGGTCATTTTGTGCACGCTTTGAGTTAATTAGATCGGGACCTATAGTTTAACGGGCATTCCGAACCACTAACAAACATCCATGCCACCGCCAGGATTCGAGCCGCCCGTGGTACAATCCGAGAGGTTTGGTTTGTCGCTCTACGGTCATCTTGTGCACACTTTAGGCTAATTAGACCGGGACCTACAGTTTAACATGGATTCCGAACCACCAACAAACATCCATGCCTGAAGCCGATGGTAACAAAGGCCAGAGCGCTAGCCAATTGGTTATTAGGTCGCCTGTAGTACTGAGCCAGAATGGATGATATTTTTTTAGAATATGTGATTCTTCTGCCAGAAACAGTATACAACACAAATTTTAACACTCTCTGAGTTATCTGGTTCTTGATAAAGTTAGCTACCTGTTATTTTACTTAACCTTTCCCATTTTTTTCTCTACCCACTTTTTTTTTTTCCATGTCTCATTTAATTGCCTTGGAGTCTTCAATTCAGGGTTTATTTTTTTTTTTACCGAATCATTTTCCCTCTGAATGGGGGAAAAAAGGAAGCAAATAGCTAATTTACATTTCATCAACGAGGTCTGCGTAGATCAATAAAGATCTTTGAATTTTTTTGAATACAATTTTTTTTTTTTTTTCAGGTTAAATTGTTCTATTTGTTATTATGGGTGCAAGCAACCCTCAGGGTTTTCGATTGCAAAAACTGGTATTTTTAAACCTGATTCGTTTAATAATTAAAAAAAAAAAAAAAAAAGAATTAACTTTCAATGGACTTTAATTGAAAGCTAACAAGATCGGTGAAAACTTAATCAAAAATTAAACGATGCGAACCCTTCCGATGCGAATTTTCTGTTTAAAAAAAAATAAGGTAAAAAAAAAAGTAAGAAATAAGAAGGTAAAAAAAATAAACTTACAAAAAAAAAAAAAAAGAAGGTAACTTAAAAATACACAAAATCGTCACCGAGTTCGTTGAAAAGAAGAAAGAGCTGTAAATTAGCTATTTGGCTTCTTTTTTTTTTCCGCGTCAGTGATCGCTGAGACGTTCTTTCGCGGAATGCAACCTCCCTGGGTGCTGAAATAACTTAAATGGCTGCAATGCCCGAAGAATAATTGAAGTGATTTGACTCCGTTCCTAGATCACGCATGGCTGACGAATAAAGAAAATAAAAAAAGGAACTAAAAAAGACCAAAATGGCTAATTTCGAACACAGAAAATTCTATCGGGAGGTAAAGAACTCCGGTTGAAAATATCTCTGCAATTACTTCTTTTCAATCTCTTCTTGGATTGTATCGTTTCGATTTCGTCTGAATTTGTTTTTCTGGGTCACAATTATCCTAAAAACTAATCCAATAAATCTTTTATTTGTGTTCTGTAGTATTGATATTGATTTAAATCCTTTGGATTGATCACATTTAATGCTTTGAGTAAGATAAATTGTAGATGGTATTGACTTTTAGTAATCTTAAGTTCTTATTTTATTCATTGTCACTATTAATTACCGTTGAGTTTTCGAAGGCAATACAAGGCATTTTTTTGTCGGTTTCAACAAGGAAAGGTATCTTAAAAAAAAATTATTTTCACTCCAAAAAATGTCTAAAGTGGGACTAAATCTAAAATCTAATATGGGGATATATAATTTTACATGCGACCCGCGGAGTTAGGATGCATTTTCAAAGTGGTCGCCAAAATCATTTGGATTGGCCATCCTTGATTTAGAATATGCCATCCTTCTGCCAGAAACAGTATACAACACAAATTTTAACACTCTGAAAGATATCTGGTTCTTAATAAAGTTAGCTACCTGTTATTTTACTTAATCTTTCCCAGTTTTTCCCTATACAAGTTTTTTTTTTTCCCTGTCTCAGTTAATTGCCTTGGAGTCTTCGGGTTCAGGGTGGATTTTTTTTTCCGGTCATTTTCCCTCTGAATAGGGAAAAAAAAAGGAAGCCAAATAGCTAATTTACATTTCATCAACGAGGTCTGCGTGGATCAATAAAGATCTTTGAATTTTTGGAATTAATTTTTTTTTTTCAGGTTAAATTGTTCTATTTGTTATTATGGGTGCAAGCAACCCTCAGGGTTTTCGATTGCAAAAACTGTGTTTTTAAACCTTATTTGTTCAACAATTTAAAAAAAAAAAAAAAATTAACTTTCAATGGACTTTAATTGAAAGCTAACAAGATCGGTGAAACTTAATCAAAAATTAAGCGATGCGAACCCTTAATCATTTTCCTTAAGGTAAAAAAAACTAAGTAGGTAAAAAAAAATTAACCTACCAAAAAAAAGAACTTAAAAATACACAAAATGGCCACCGAGTTCGTTGAAAAGAAGAAAGAGCTGTAAAATAAGCTATTTGGCTTCTTTTTTCCCCGCGTCAGTGATCGCCGAGACGTTCTTTCGCAGAATGCAACCTCCCTGGGTGCTGAAATAACTTAAATAGCTGCAATGCCCGAAGAATAATTGAAGTGATTTGACTCCGTTCTAGATCACGCATGGCTGACGAATAAAGAAAATAAAAAAGGAACTAAAAAAGACCAAAATGGCTAATTTCGAACACAGAAAATTCTATCGGGAGGTAAAGAACTCCGGTTGAAAATATCTCTGCAATTACTTCTTTTCAATCTCTTCTTGGATTGTATCGTTTCGATTTCGTCTGAATTTGTTTTTCTGGGTCACAATTATCTAAAAAGTAATCCAATAAGTCTTTTATTTGTGTTCTGTAGCATCGATATTGATTTAAATCTGGTGGAATTGATCGCATTTAATGCTTTGGGTAAGATTAATTGTAGATGGTATTGACTTCTAGTGAACTTAAGTTCTTATTTCATTCTTCGTCACTATTAGTTACAATTGAGTTTTCTAAGGCAATACGAGACAGTTTTTATTCTCTTCCGTCAAGGTATATTAAAAAAAAAAATTGTTTTCAATTCCAAAAATAATAAGGGTTAAAAGTTTAATTCACAAAGACATATTTAATATTTTTAAGGGGTCAATAAAAGTACTTCTTAATTAGAATATTTTTAATCCTTTTAAATTATGTATATAGATACATAAAAGCCTAATAAATGTGAAATTTTCTGACTATGAGTTTGGAACGAATACTAAAATCTTACACCTGCGAATATAATCTTGCGATTTAAATCGCGTGGATTGATCGCATTTAATGCTTTGAGTAAGATAAATTCTTGAATGTATTGAGTAAGATAAAATCATGAACGTAATCTTATTTTATTCTCCATCTCTATTGGCCTGATTGGTACAACAATTTGAAAAAAAAAAAATTAACTTTCAATGGACTTTAATTGAAAGCTAACAAGATCAGGTGAAACCTTAATCAAAAAAATTAAACGTTGGTAAAAAATAAGAAGGTAAAAAAATTAACCTACCAAAAAAAAAAGGTAACTTAAAAATACCCCAAATCGCCACCGTGTTCGCTGAAAAGAAGAAAGAGCTGTAAATTAGCTATTTGGCTTCTGTTTTTTCCCGCGTCAGTGATCTGCAAGACGTTCTTTCGCGGAATGCAACCTCCCTGGGTGCTAAAATAACTTAAATAGCTGCAATGCCCGAAGAATAATTGAAGTGATTTGACTCCGTTCCTAGATCACGCATGGCTGACGAATAAAGAAAATAAAAAAAAGGAACTAAGAAAGACCAAAATGGCTAATTTCGAACACAGAAAATTCTATCGGGAGGTAAAGAACTCCGGTTGAAAATATCTCTGCAATTACTTCTTTTCAGTCTCTTCCATGGATTGTATCGTTTCGATTTCGTCTGAATTTGTTTTTCTGGATCACAATTATCCTAAAAAGTAATCCAATAAGTCTTTTATTTGTGTTCTGTAGCATCGATATTGATTTAAATCTTGTGGAATTGATCGCATTTAATGCTTTGAGTAAGATAAATTGTAGATTGTATTGACTTCTAGTAATCTGAAGTCCTTATTTTATTCTTCGTCACTATTAGTTACCATTTAGTTTTCTAAGACAATACACGGCTTTTTTTTTTTTTTTTTTTTTAAGTCGGTTTCAACCAGGTAAAATATCTTTAAAAAAAGTTGTTTTCAATTCCTAAAAATAGTAAGGGCTAAATGTTTAATTCACTAAGAAGAAATAGGTAAAAACAAGGCAAAATATCTTTAAAAATTGTTTTTCAATTTATAAAAATAATAAGGGCTAAATGTGTCATTCACGAAGAAGACATTCAATGAGTAATCTACTCATGGATGGAGGTTACGGGACAGCTTCTGTTGTGATGGAGCACCCATAGGTAGAAGTCTGACTTGGCTCCGTGTCGCTGAGCAGCCTGATGGCCAACTGACTAGCGCTCTGCTCTTTAGCACCAAAGGGTTCATGTTCGAATCTTGCCGGTGGTATGGATGTTTGTTGGTGGTTCGGAATCAAGTTAAACTATTTGACTATTAAATTATTTAACCATTAAACCAAGTTAAACTCCCGGTCTATTTAGCCTAAAGTGTACACAAGATGACCGTGGAGTGACAAAACAAACCGTGTCGCTGAAGAAGGAAGGGCAGTGCCTTCCGGGACGACTTTAAGGCAGACTTCTACCTAAGGGGGAGGGGGCACGAGTTTCCCCTCATCTGCTTCTCATCTGGAAGAAAACCTGGAAAACTCCCATGAGATAGTCTCGACTCATGAGGCAACATGCTGAATATCCTAAACGCCATCGAGTATACTCGTTTTTTGAAACAGCGTGTACAAGAAAGCCACCAGCAGATTGAACCTCAGCCCTAATGCTCACCAGTGGTGGGCATTTGAATTCTAGAATAGTTATAAAGCTAGACGTTTTGTAGGTTATTGCCCCGTACATGTGAATTAATACAGGAATAGTTTAATAAGTTACAAAAAATAACTACATACAATTTGTTTACATTTTTAGAAAATTATTTCTAGCTTGTAATCATCGAAGGCTATTCAACCTGCTTGTTTAATATTAAAATCATTACTGAATCCATAATCATTTTCTCGTGCCAATAGTAATTCAGGCGTTCATGGAGCGCGACAGTTCCACAAAGTTAAGCCGGGCGTAATCAGGGGTCAGCCTTGACCGCTGACGGTCATCGGTCACTCACGTTCGGACAGCCAGCGGTCCATCACTTGACCGCAGTGGCGGAAAGGCCACAACTAACTCTCTGCTTCCTCGACTAGTGAGTGAAACTGTTTCGGAGGAAGGAGAGATCGTTTCTCCTACCTTCCGCTTTAGCCATCGGTCAATAAAGGACAAAAATATCTTAATTTTCTTGAATTATTTCTTTTTTTCCATAATTACATACGTAAATATGTTAGTCTCGAAATAAAAAAAAAAATGAAGAAAATACTCGGAATCCAGATTGGACTTATCAAATGTCAGATAAGTCCAATGGTATAAAAGCTACATTATTGTATTTTGACCACTAGATGACATAGCCTAAAAATGTCCAGTTTTCTAACTTGATATCATAAGCAATTGCAAACTGAATACCGGGGGACTTAAGTCTCTTTGCCTAGTTTGTTTATAATAGTAACATTGTTGTCTTTATTTCGTTATGTGTATATACATGTATACATGTGTATGTGGTTTATAGGTGTATAGTTGTATACGGTGTTGTTTATAAGTGTATATGTATATGTGTTTGTTTATAAGAATGTATATATGTGTGTGTTTATATATGTTTATAAGAATGTATATATGTGTGTGTTTGTTTATAAGAATGTATATGTGTGTTTGTTTATAAGAATGTATATATGTGTGTGTTTGTTTATAAGAATGTATATATGTGTGTGTTTGTTTATAAGAATGTATATATGTGTGTGTTTGTTTATATATGTGTGTATGTGTGTGTTTGTTTATAAGAATGTATATATGTGTGTGTTTTGTTTATAAGAATGTATATATGTGTGTGTTTGTTTATAAGAATGTATATATGTGTGTGTTTGTTTATAAGAATGTATATATATATATGTGTGTTTGTTTATAAGAATGTATATATGTGTGTGTTTGTTTATAAGAATGTATATATATATGTGTGTGTTTGTTTATATAAGAATGTATATATGTGTGTGTTTGTTTATAAGAATGTATATATATATGTGTGTGTTTTGCTTATAAGAGTATATGTGAGGTGTTTGTTTATATGTGTATATGTATGAGTGTCTCTGTGTGTGTGTGTGTGTGTGTGTGTGTGTGTGTGTGTTTATAGGTGTAAACGCGACAGTTTTGGTGCAAATTAAAAATATTTCTGAGAAATCAGTTTTAAAATTCTGTAAAAATTGTATATTGTACTTTTTTTCAATAATAAACATTTTGTTGTTTATTTTAATTGATCATGATTTTAATAGAACATAGTATTGTTTTTCATTAATAATAAAAGAAATAAATAGATAAAAAATATGATATATAAAATAAATAGATAAAATATGATATATAAAATAAATAGATAAAATAATATGTTCGTCATAGTTTACGCGTATACTACAATCCTGTCGAAACAAACTTGTGTCTTTTATTTTTTAGCACTTTTTCCTACAAAATGCTTTTATTAATTTTTCAATAAAGTTTCTTTTATTATTATCAATTTTATGTATAACATTTCTAAGAGAACACTATAATAAAAATGTAACTAATAAAAAATTTCAGTAAGTCAACATTTCCAAACTAGCATCTTAGGGAAAAAAGGGACTGTAGGGAATATTTGAGGGAAAATAGTTACTAGTACAGACAAAATCCATTGTTAGAGTATAATAACAGAGGATTGTTTTAAATTAATACGATGTTATTTTATGTTGTTATTTTTAATAACAGAATGGTTTGTTTATTACATTTTACAGCGCGTGCCAACAAAGAAAACAATTTGCTAGTAACCTTTCTCCCCCCTTGTTGTTGAGAACGAGTTGCTTTAATTATAAATGACTCTAAACAGTCAAGGGAAAAAAAAGGACCAAATTAAAAAAAGGGTTCATTTTTAGTCCAGTTTTAAAACCCCCGTGTCTTTTTATCCCTATTCCCCACGTCCAGAAAAGTTAAATTAAATAAGGATAAATAAATAAAAATGTAACATTCTATGCATTATTTTAATTAAACTTTTTCGTTCGGTGGGGAATTTTTTCTTTTCAAAGCGAATTTCTTCACCACTTTTCTCCCTTTTTTTCCCCCTCCCCTTCTAATTTCTACCATTTCAATGTCTTGTGGGCTGTCGTTCTGGTAGAAAGTACTCGCACGGAAACGAAATTAGGTAAAATGAAATAAAGAATTATAAAAAAAAAAAAAAAAAAGTTCTTGACGAGTGAATTAGTTTAGTCTTAATTTACCACCGTGGTTCGCTTTCCAACTGTGAAGAAAGACGTTCGTCTCCGAAATAAAGACTCGTTCTGAAAAAGAACGAGTCGCTCTTTTTCTTATTGTACGTGGGGAAAAATAATTAAGCTACTTTTTTTTCTGTTTATTAAATTATATGTTGAGAGAGCTTCGAAAGCGGACACTTCATTGTAGAAAACAGGGACCATTTTAAGTGGTTCTCTCTCTCTCTCTCTCTTTTTTTTTTTTTTTTTTTTTTAAATTTCAACTAACTAAGGTGGGGAAAAATTTTTTTTTGAAATTCTTACGAAAAACTTCGTCATACTGAACGAAGGTTTAAAAAAAAAAAGCAGTTATAATTAGTCTAATTATCATAATAGTTAGTGTAAGTGGCAGTATAAGTCCTTAATCCGTTCTTTAACTTATACTGAAGAGAATTTATCCCTAACAGAAATAAAAAGGAAAAGAAAACGCAAAAAATCCCTATTGTTACTCGCCTATCATAAGAGTTATATAAACTATTTTAAACACTGCGTAATGTTAGAATTCATAAAAACAAAAACAGTTAGATGTTCTATATACGTAAATGAAAATTTCCATTTTTCTGTCACTTTTTCTACTTGGACCAGTGTCGTGTCGATATGGGTGTCGATATGTATACATAAATATTGTTTAAACAAATTGGATTCGCATCTGGTCACACTTCCATGCATATGTTGTGAGCTTCGAAAGCGTACACTTCATTCTAAAAAACAGAGACCACGTTAAGTGGCTCTATCTCTTTTAAAAAAATTTTTTTAGCTACCTAAATTAGGAGAAATGAAGTCTTAAAAAAAAAAAAAAAAAGCTGATAGAATTAGTCTAATAATCATAATAGTAAATATAAATGACAATTTAAGTCCTTAATCTGTTTCAGATCTTTTAACTTAAACTGAAACGAATTTATCCCTATAAGAAATAAAGGGAAAAATAAATGCAAAAACCCTATTATTACCTGCATATCAGAAGAGTTATATAAGTTATTTTGAACTCTGTATAATGTTAGAATTCATTGGTTTATATTATGCAAAATACGCCGTCTCTGATGTACAATAAAATAATATTTATGAGAAATCCGTTTTAAAATTCTGTCAAAAATTGTATTTTGTTTTTATTTTTTCATAATAAAAATTTTGCTGTTTATTTTAATTGTTCATGATTTTAATAGAATATACTTTTTGTTTCTCATTACTAACATTAGATTGCTTTTTTAAATAAAGAGAAAAGTTGGTCGTAGGTTACGTGTATACAATATTTCTGTCATAATAAACTTATAATATTTATTTTTATCACTTTTTTTTTTTAATTTTTCAAGTCTCCTCGTTTTCTAAAACAGGGTCTACAACAAAACCGCCAGCGGATTTAACTTCAGACCTAATGCTAACCAGAAGACAAAACAACTAATAATACAACGAATAATTCTAAGGGCACAACAACCAATGAAAAATTCAGTAATCCAACATTTCCAAATTAGCATCTTAGGGAAAAAAGAAACTGGAGGGAATATTTTAGAGAAAAACAATGACTAGTACAGAGAGGATCCAATGTTAAGTTATAATAATAGAAATGATTGTTTTAATTGAATATCATGTTATTTTATGTTATTATTTTTCTAATAACAGAATGATTAGGAAATTACATTTTACAGCGCTTTGCCAACAAAGAAAACAATTTCCTAGTAACATCATTTTTTTTTCTTCTTGTTACTGAGAACCATTTGCTTTAATTATAAATTTCTCTAAACAATCAAGTAAAAAAAAGGAATCAAATTAAAAAAGGGTTCATTTTTAGTCCAGTTTTAAAAACCCCCGTGTCTTTTTATCCCCAAAACCCCCGAAAAAGCTTTAAATAAGGATAAATAAATAAAAATGTAACATTTTACGCACTCTTTTAATTAGAACTTTTTCGTTCGGTGGGGAATTTTCTTTCAATAGCGAATTTCTTCACCACTTTCCCCCTTTTTTTACCCCCTCTTCTAATTTCTACCATTTCAATGTCTTGTGGGTTGTCGTTCTGGTAGAAAGTACTCGCACGGAAACACGAAATTGGGTAAAATGAAATAAAGAATTATAAAAAAAAAAAAAAAAAAAAAAAAGGTCTTGACGAGTGAATTAGTTTAGTCTTAATTTACCACCGCGATTCGCTTTCCAACTGTGAAGAAAGACGTTCGTCTCCGAAATAAAGACTCGTTCTGAAAAAGAACGAGTCGCACTTTCTTATTGTACGTGGGGAAAAATAATTAAGCTGCTTTTTTTCTGTTTATTAAATTACATGTTGAGAGAGCTTCGAACGCGGCACTTCATTCTAGAAAACAGAGACCATTTTAAGTGGTTCTCTCTTTCTCTTTTTTTTTTTTTTTTTTTTTAATTTCAACTACGTAAAGTAGGGGAAAAAATTTTTTTGAAATTCTTAGGAAAACTTCTTCATACTGAACGAAGTTTAAAAAAAGCAGTTAGAATTAGTCTAATTATCATAATAGTAAATGTAAGTGGCAGTATAAGTCCTTAATCCGTTCTTTAACTTATACTGAAAAGAATTTATCCCTATAAGAAATAAGGGAAAATAAATGTAAAAATTCCCTTGTTACTCACATATCGTAAGAATCATATAATGATTTTGAACTCTAAGAATGTTAGAATTCATAAATACAAAATTTATTAGATGTTATGTATACATAAATGAAAATTTCCTTTTCTGTTACTTTTTTATTATTTTTTTTATATATAACATTTGTAAGAGTTTTATTAACAAGGCACGTTGCTGAACTACACAAACACCATTAGTCTCCCTTGTTTTAAAAAAAGCAAATTAACAACAAAGTCACCAGTATAACCTTTTCCGCCCAAATACTGACCAGTGGACAAAACAAACCAACTAATGAAAAATTCAGTAAGCCAACATTTCCAAATTAGCATCTTAGGGACAAAGAAACCGGAGGGAAAATTTTAGGGAAAACCATGACTAATACAGACGATCCAATGTTAGTTATAATAATAGAAATGATTGTTTTAAATACGAGGATGTTATTTTATGTTGTTATTTTTTTTTTAATAACAGAATGATTAGGATATTACATTTTACAGCGCTTGCCAACAAAGAAAACAATTTCCTAATAAACATCATTTTTTTTATTTTTTGTTCTTGTTACTGAGAACCAGTTGCTTTAATTATAAATTTCTTTAAACAATCAAGTAAAAAAAAAACCAAATTAAAAAGGGTTCATTTTTAGTTCAGTTTTAAAAACCCCGTGTCTTTTTATCCCCATTCCCCCTCCCCCGAAAAGCTAAATTAAATAAGGATAAATAAATAAAAATGTAACATTTTACGCATTATTTTAATTAAACTTTTTCGTTCGGTGGGGAATTTTCTTTTCGAGAGCAAATTTCTTCACCACTTTTCCCCTTTTTTCCCCCTCCCCTTCTAATTTCTACCATTTCAATGTCTTGTGGGCTGTCGTTCTGGTAGAAAGTACTCGCACGGAAACACGAAATTGGGTAAAATGAAATAAAGAATAAAAAAAAAAAAGAAAAAAAGTTCTTGACGAGTGAATTAGTTTAGTCTAAATTTACCACCGCGGTTCGCTTTCCAACTGTGAAGAAAGACGTTCGTCTCCGAAATAAAGACTCGTTCTGAAAAAGAACGAGTCGCTCTTTTCTTATTGTACGTGGGGAAAAATAATTAAGCTACTTTTTTTTCTGTTTATTAAATTACATGTTGAGAGAGCTTCGAAGGCGGACACTTCATTCTAGAAAACAGGGACCATTTTAAGTGGTTCTCTCTCTTTTTTTTTTTTTTTTTTTTTTTAAATTTTCAACTACCTAAAGTGGGGAAAAAAATTTTTTGAAATTTTTACGAAAAACTTCATCATACTGAACGAAGGTTTTAAAAGCAGTTATAATTAGTCTAATTATCATAATAGTTAGTGTAAGTGGCAGTATAAGTCCTTAATCCGTTCTTTAACTTATACTGGAAAGAATTTATCCCTATAAGAAATAAAGGGAAAAAATAAACGCCAAAATCCCTAATGTTACTCGCCTATCATAAGAGTTATATAAACTATTTTAAACACTGCGTAATGTTAGAATTCATAAAAACTAAAACAGTTAGATGTTATATATACGTAAATGAAAATTTCCATTTTCTGTCACTTTTTTTTTCTACTTGGACCAGTGTCGTGTCGATATGGGTGTCGATATGTATTTATAAATATTGTTTAAACAAATTGATTCTCATCTGGTCACACTTCCATGTATATGTTGAGAGCTTCGATAGCGTACACTTCATTCTAAAAAACAGAGACCATGTTAAGTGGCTCTATCTCTTTTAAAAATTTTTTAGCTACCTAAAGTAGGAAAATGAAGTCTTAAAAAAAAGCTGTTAAAATTAGTCTAATAATCATAATAGTAAATATAAATGGCAATTTAAGTCCTTAATCTGTTTCAGATCTTTTAACTTAAACTGAAACGAATTTATCCCTATAAGAAATAAAGGGAAAAATAAATGCAAAAATCCCTATCATTAACTGCATATCAGAAGAGTTATATTAGTTATTTTGAACTCTGTATAATGTTAGAATTCATTTATATATATTATGCAAAATACGCCATCTCTGATTTACAATAAAATAATATTTATGAGAAATCCGTTTTAAAATTCTGTCAAAAATTGTATTTTGTTTTTTTTTTTTCATAATAAAAATTTTGCTGTTTATTTTAATTGTTCATGATTTTAATAGAATATACTTTTTGTTTCTCATTACTAACATTAGATTGCTTTTTTAAATAAAGAGAAAAGTTGGTCGTAGGTTACGTGTATACAATATTTCTGTCATAATAAACTTATAATATTTATTTTTAGCACTTTTTTTTTTTTTAATTTTTCAAGCCTCCTCGTTTTCTAAAAACAGTGTCTACAACAAAACCGCCAGCGGATTTAACTCCAGACCTAATGCTAACCAGAGGACAAAAACAACTAATAATTCAAAGGACACAACAACCAATGAAAAATTCAGTAAGCCAACATTTCCAAATTAGTATCTTAGGGGGAAAAAGAATCTGAGGGAATATTTTAGGGAAAAACTGACTGTACAGAGAGGATTCAATGTTAAGTTATAATAATAGAAATGATTGTTTTAAATGAATAAGATGTTTTTTATGTTATTATTTTTTTAATAACAGAATGATTAGGATATTACATTTTACAGCGCTTGCCAACAAAGAAAACAATTTCCTAGTAACATCATTTTTTTTTTTTTCTTCTTGTTACTGAGAACCAGTTGCTTTAATTATAAATTTCTCTAAACAATCAAGTAAAAAAAGGAACCAAAATAATAAAGGGTTCATTTTTAGTCCAGTTTTAAAACCCCCGTGTCTTTTTATCCCCATTTCCACACAGAAAAGCTAAATTAAATAAGGATAAATAAATAAAAATGTAACATTTTACGCACTATTTTAATTAAACTTTTTCGTTCGGTGGGAATTTTGTTTTCAAGAGCGAATTTCTTTACCACTTTTCCCCCTTTTTTTTTCCCCTTCCCCTTCTAATTTCTACCATTTCAATGTCTTGTGGGCTGTCTTTCTGGTAGAAAGTACTCGCACGGAAACACGAAATTGGGTAAAATGAAATAAAGAATTATAAAAAAAAAAAAAAAAAAAGTTCTTGACGAGTGTGAATTAGTTTAGTCTTAATTTACCACCGCGGTTCGCTTTCCAACTGTGAAAAAGACGTTCGTCTCAGAAATAAAGACTCGTTCTGAAAAAGAACGAGTCGCTCTTTTCTTATTGTACGTGGGGGAAAATAATTAAGCTACTTTTTTTCTGTTTATTAAATTACATGTTGAGAGAGCTTTGAAAGCGGACACTTCATTCTAGAAAACAGGGACCATTTTAAGTGGTTCTCTCTCTCTCTTTTTTTTTTTTAAATTTCAACTACCTAAAGTGGAGAAAAAAAAATTTTTTGAAATTCTTACGAAAAACTTCGTCATACTGAACGAAGGTTTAAAAAAAAGTTATAGTTAGTCTAATTATCATAATAGTTAGTGTAAGTGGCAGTATAAGTCCTTAATCCGTTCTTCTTAATCTTATACTGAAAGAATTTATCCCTATAAGAAATAAAGGGAAAAAAAAACGCAAAAACTCCCTATTGTTACTCGCATATCATAAGAGTTATATAAAACTATTTTAAATGCGTAATGTTAGAATTCATAAAAACAAAAACAGTTAGATGTTATATACACATAAATGAAAATTTCCATTTTCTGTCCCTTTTTTTTCTACTTGGACCAGTGTCGTGTCGATATGGGTGTCAATATGTATTTATAAATATTGTTTAAACAAATTGGATTCGCATCTGGTCACACTTCCATGCATATGTTGAGAGCTTCGAAAGCGTACACTTCATTCTAAAAACAGAGACCATGTTAAGTGCTCTATCTCTTTTTTAAAAATTTTTTAGCTACTTAAAGTAGGAGAAACGAAGTCTTAAAAAAAAAAAAAAAAGCTGTTAGAATTAGTCTAATAATCATAATAGTAAAATATAAATGACAATTTAAGTCCTTAATCTGTTTCAGATCTTTTAACTTAAATTGAAATGAATTTATCCCTATAAGAAATAAAGGGAAAAATAAATGCAAAAATCCCTATCTTTACCTGCATATCAGAAGAGTTATATAAGTTATTTTGAACTCTGTATAATGTTAGAATTCATTTGTTTATATTATGCAAAATACGCCATCTCTGATGTACAATAAAATAATATTTATGAGAAATCTGTTTTAAAAATTCTGTCAAAATTGTATATTTCTTTTAATAATAAAATTTTGCTGTTTTTATTTTATTTCATCATGATTTCAATAGAATGTACTTTTTTGTTTTTCAGTACTAACAATAGATTGCTTATTTAAATAAATAGAAAAGTTTGTCGAAGGTTACGTGTATACAATATTTCTGTCATAATAAACTTATAATATTTATTTTTAGCACTTTTTTTTTTTAATTTTTCAAGTCACCCTCGTTTTTAAAACAGTGTCTACAACAAAAACCGCCAGCGGATTTAACTTCAGGCCTAATGCTAACCAGAAGACAAAACAACTAATAATACAACTAATAATTCTAAGGGCACAACAACCAATGAAAATTCAGTAATCCTTTCCAAATTAGCATCTTAGGGAAAAAAGAAACTGGAGGGAATATTTTAGGGGAAAACAATGACTAGTACAGAGAGGATCCAATGTTAAGTTATAATAATAGAAATGATTGTTTTAAATGAATACGATGTTATTTTATGTTATTATTTTTTTTTAATAACGGAATGATTAGGATATTACATTTTACAGCGCTTGCCAACAAAGAAAACAATTTCCTAGTAACATCATTTTTTTTTTTCTTCTTGTTACTGAGAACCATTTGCTTTAATTATAAATTTCTCTAAACAATCAAGTAAAAAAAAAGGAAACAAATTAAAAAGGGTTCATTTTTAGTCCAGTTTTAAAAACCCCGTGTCTTTTAACCCCACCCCCCACCCCGGAAAAGCTAAATTAAATAAGGATAAATAAATAAAAATGTAACATTTTATGCACTATTTTAATTAAAACTTTTTCGTTCCGTGGGGAATTTTCTTTTCGAGAGCAAATTTCTTCACCACTTTTCCCCCCTGTTTTTTACTTTCCCCCAATCTTCTAATTTCTACCATTTCAATGTCTTGTGGGCTGTCGTTCTGGTAGAAAGTACTCGCACGGAAACACGAAATTGGGTAAAATGAAATAAAGAATTATAAAAAAAAAAAAAAAAAAAATGGTATTGACGAGTGAATTAGTTTAGTCTTAATTTACCACCGCGGTTCGCTTTCCAACTGTGAAGAAAGACGTGTCTGTCTCCGAAATAAAGACTCGTTCTGAAAAAGAACGAGTCGCTCTTTTTCTTATTGTACGTGGGGGAAAAATAATTAAGCTACTTTTTTTTCTGTTTATTAAATTACATGTTGAGAGAGCTTCGAAGCGGACACTTCATTCTAGAAAACAGGACCATTTTAAGTGGTTCTCTCTCTTTTTTTTTTTTTTAAATTTCAACTACCTAAAGTAGGGGGAAAAACTTATTCTTAGAAATTCTTAGGAAAAACTTCTTCATTCTGAACGAAGCTAATAAAAGAAAGCTGTTAGAATTAGTCTAATTATCCTAATAGTAAATATAAGTGACATTATAACTCCTAATCTATTCCGGATTCTTTAACTTATACTAAAACGAATTTATCCCCGTAAGAAATATGCCAGAAGACAGACGGCCTTAGCCCACCATGGGGCTGTTGCGCCACTGATAATGATGTGATGAACATAAGATTGCTTTAAAAAATTATCTCTTGAAAAACATAAAAGTTCGTCATAAGTTACGTGTATACAACATTTTTGTCATAATAAACTTGTGACTTTTATTTTTTAGCACTTTTTTTTTTTCTACAAAATGTTTTTATTAATTTTTAATAAAATTATTTTTATTATTAACAATTTTATGTATAACATTTTTAAGAGAAATCTAATTCAAAAAACAAACCAACTCATGAAAAATTCCGTAAGCCAACTTCCAATGCAACATCTTATGGGGAAAAAAAGGAACTGTAGGGAAAATTTTGGGGAAAATAATGACTAGTACAGACGAAATCCATTGTTAGAGTATTGTTTTAAATTAATAGGATGTTATTTTATGTTGTTATTATTATTTTTTAATAACAGAATGATTAGTCTATTACATTTTACAGCGCCTGCCAACAAAGAAAACAATTTTCTAGTAACCTCTTTTTATATTTATTATTTATTTTTTGTTCCCTGTTGTTGAGAACCAGTTGCTTTAATTATAAATTTCTCTAAGCTGTCAAGGAAAAAAAAATCAAATTAAAAAAAAGGGTTCATTTTTAGTCCAGTTTTAAAACCCCCGTGTCTTTTTTATCCCCATTTTCCCCCAGAAAAGCTAAATTAAATAAGGATAAATAAATAAAATGTAACATTCTGCGCATTATTTTAATTAAACTTTTCGCTCGGTGGGGAATTTTCTTTTCAAGAGCGAATTTCTTCACCACTTTTCCCCTTTTTTTTTCCCCCGCCCCTTCTAATTTCTACCATTTCAATGTCTTGTGGGCTGTCGTTCTGATAGAAAGTACTCGCACGGAAACGAAATTAGGTAAAATGAAATAAAGAATTATAAAAAAAAAAAAAAAAAAGTTCTTGACGAGTGAATTAGTTTAGTCTTAATTTACCACCGCGGTTCGCTTTCCAACTGTGAAGAAAGACGTTCGTCTCCGAAATAAAGACTCGTTCTGAAAAAGAACGAGTCGCTCTTTCTTATTGTACGTGGGGAAAAAATAATTAAGCTACTTTTTTTCTGTTTATTAAATTACATGTTGAGAGAGCTTCGAAGGCGGACACTTCATTCTAGAAAACAGGGACCATTTTAAGTGGTTCTCTCTCTCTTTTTTTTTTTTTTTAAAATTTCAACTACCTAAAGTAGGGAAAAAGCTTTGAAATTCTTAGAAAAACTTCGTTATAGTGTAAATGTGTAGAAGGAAGTTTTTTAAAAGTTGTTAGAATTAGTCTAATTATCATAATAGTAAGTGTAAGTGGCAGTATAAGTCCAAATCCTTTAATTTATACTAAAATTGAATTTATCCCTATAAGAAATAAAGGGTAAAAATAATAATTTTGTTCGCATGCAAAATTATTACTCGCATATCTTAAGTTATTTTAAACACTGTAATATTAGAATTCATAAATACAAAAATTGTTAGATGTTATGTATACGTGATGAAAATGTTCCTTTTCTGTCACTTTTTCTACTTGGACTTAGTGTCGTATCGATGTGGGCATCAGTATGTATTTATTAATATTTTTTTGAACAAATAGGATTCGAATCCGGTAAGGATTAGTGTCGATCATATACACATTTCCAACAGACACACATGAAATATGCCAACACCCATATCGCTACGACACCATCCATCACGCATTCATAGGTTAAGATCATCAAATTTGATCTTTACTTAAAATCTGTCCTAAGAACTTTGCTACTATCTTCTCCTCAGTGAACGTGACATTGTCTGAACCTTCCTGACAATGCTACTACGACTTGTTGGCCTTTGTCGAAGTGGCATTTCTCTGCAAAGATACCATACGGAAGGCATAATAAACTGAGCGAGCTCATACAAAAGCGAATGTACACCAAAGTACTACTGTATTGCAATTCATTCTCATCATCATCGATACACGGTTGGATAGTCAATTTAATGAACATCTATTCTTTAGAATGTAAACAACGGGATATTGGCATATTATACATTGATAGGATTGTAAAAATAATTTCAAATCTACTTAATACTTAAATACAACAGCAATTAAATGAAATACACATGTAAATAAAAATTTATCACATTAAATTTTTATTTTTATATGTATTCCTTACTTGGACTTTGGGTGATAATCACCAGTTAACTAATAATCTGTCCAAAGTACTTTCCTTCTGTATTCCCTTCAGGATGTTTCGAAAATGTGACATTGTCTGGTCCCTCCATTGTACAGTACTATTACGGCTTGTTTTGTCTTTGTTGAGGCGATAATTTTCTGAAAAGTTTTTGACGTCCATCTGTTTAGCAAAGATTTTGACGCACACGAGAAAAAATGTTGTTATTACTAACCCCCTGGTGCAGGAAAGCCCACACCAGGTCCAATAGACCGTCGCAGGCGACCGATCCATGGCTGAGGGTAATGCAGCTTCATTTTAGCGATAAACCGCGAGGGCAAAAGGCTGACTAAACCTCAAGACAACGCTTTATGATCCTATTAGACCAGGACCTATGGTTTAAAGTGGATTCCGAACCACTGCAAGATTTATGGTACCACCGGGACTCGAAACCGAAAACTGTATTATTGAACGCCAAAGCGCTAGTCACTCGGCCATGCATGTCAGGAATAGGCTACCAAGAACGGAAAGACATTACCTTTTGTAAGGACTTTTAGAGATAACTACCTACATTTGTGTACTGTATGGAAGAAATCAGGAAAATTCCAACACTAGCTTGACTATAGATGTTTGCTTTCTGTACACATGTTGTCAAAATCACCATCCGTATTACCTGAAACCTGTGGCACTGAGTATCAGAGCACTTTTGACACTGAACCATTCATGCCCCACGAGAAAGAAAGAAAAAAATTATTTAAATATAAAAAATTATTAAATGGTATTTATTAAATGTAATAATAAATCATGGAAGAATTTTTGAAAATTAATAAGAAAAGCAACGATGGTTAAATTGTTCCGGCTAGAATTCGATTAAAATGTAAAAAGTCTACTGTACAATAAAAAATAAAAAATCTATCCAAAGATTATGAATTGTTGGCGAGGGTTAAGAAAAGTGCTAATCACGCCAAAAGATCTCGGATTTCATTAACAGCAAGGGTGCATAATTATGCTCACGGAACCAGTAGTGCCATGAACATCAACAACAAAAGCAAGGGGGCGGGCACCAGGCTATCAATTACTTCTTCGGCACGGAATGGATGACCAATCGCCTATTATCTGAAGGGCAGACCGAACGAGGGCGACGGAGCGTGTTAATATTCTATTGGCCGCATCGTGGAAGGCCGAAGGGTAATGGTATAAATTATCAAAAAACAAAAACCACTTTTTTTTGCTGTTGTAACCCTAAACCGGGAGCCAGCGAGCAATAAATGTGGACCTATGACCAAACCGAGCGAAAGACACAGTCAAATGCACCGAAATTTAATCAAATAGTCTGCCATGATGTACGGTATTCACATAGAACCTTTCCATTTTTCAATCCAGTGGTGGTAGTAAAAATAAAAATAAAAATAAATAAACAAAAAAAAGCAAGCGAGAAAAACCGACATGCCATTCGAATACAAATATTTAACACCTGGCGATTGAGTTAAATTGAGTTGAGTGGATAGAGGGGGAAAGGAAAGAAAATATCGTTTGTGTTTAAAAATTGGGGTCACCTCCATTAATGTGCCATTTATTCCTAACAGTGGCATGAGCTAACACGCCTAGTCTTCATGGGCAAAAAGGGGGTCCTTCTCCCCCATCAAAATAGAAACAAAAATTTCTTTAACAGACGGCTTTTAACACAATGGATCTTTAGTGATGAGCACGTTTTTGCGCGAATATCAGAGGTCACAGAGCAAGCACTGCTGTCTGTCTTAAAAGGTTCTTGTGATCTTTGTTTTATTGTTTCCCGCCAAAATAGCCGCCTTTCAAAGTAACCCGACCCTAAACGTCAAAGCGAGAGAAACAATGAAATTTTTGCCAAGACAGCAAAAGCTTTTTGTTTTATTTTTATATTTATATTTATATATAATTTTTTTTTTTTTTACTCGTGGTTTTCTTAATGGGTTTTCGTCTGCGTAGAAAGTTCGAAAAGTGCGTGTGGCAGCGTTTTGCGAATTCCGCGTCGATGGTAAATAAATCACGAACGATTCGTCCGCTTTGTTCTTCGGCTGTCGTCCTTCAGTACCTCATGATTTACGCCTCTAGAAACTGAAGTGACTGCTAACCATCGACAAGAGCGTTTATGCTTCCTTCTTGTTGGCTGCTCAGTGACTTTTGAAGCTTTTATTGTCTGTGGCAAGTTGATCTGATGGCTATATGAGATCAGTAGCATGCTAAGTGGTGTCCCATTCAAATAGGATATCCAATGTGATTTTAATTGATTTAGCTATAAAAAATATCAGGATAAGGATTTTTTTGCTACGGTGATACACTACAGAAATTCTGAGATCTTCAAGTCACATCTTGGTTATTTTATATGTGTATGATGTACCTTGAAAATTTTAGAATTTGTGTAGTGTACCACCGTGCAAAAAAATCCTTGCCCCCCATAACTTATTTTTATGGCTAAATAAATTATGGTTTATAGGGTTATTTATATACTCAGCCTAATCCGGATTCGGACAGTCTAGATTCATCGTCGTCTGATTATAAATTTAAAAAATTATGTTATGTGATACTATATTGTGAACTTGATGCTGAATTAACTTCTGCGATCATTGATTGATTTTCGACGTACAAATAAATCTACAATAAAACTAATTTTGGTAACATTTTAACCCATTAAAAAAAACTGTTTACCATTAATTTTTTTTTTCTTCGCCTGATTTTTGTTTTATTGTTTTCCCGCCAAAATAGCCGCCTTTTCAAAGTAACCTGACCTAAACGTCAAAGCGCTCCCGCTTTGACGTTTAGGGTCAGGTTGCTTTGAAATTTTTGCCAAGACAGCAAACGCTTTTTGTTTTATTTTTATATTTATATTTATATATAATTTTTTTTTTTCTACTCGTGGTTTTCTTAATGGGTTTTTTGTCTGCGTAGAATGTTGGAAAAGTGCGTGTGCAGCGCGTTTTGCGAATTCCGCGCCGATGGTAAATAAATCACGGACGATTCGTCCGCTTTGTTCTTCGGCTGTCGTCCTTCAGTACCCCTCATGATTTACGCTTCTAGGAACTGAAGTGACTGCTAACCATCGACAGGAGCGAGTGTGGATCCTTTAGCTCAGTGACTTTTTTTTTGAAGCTTTTATTGGCTGTGGCAAGTTGATCTGATATGGAGGCAGTGGCATACTAAATTGAGTTCCATTCAAATGAAATATCCAATGCTGTTTTTAATTTATTTCGCAGTAAAAAAAAAACTGTGCCCAAATTATTTTATTTGACAGTAGAATAAGAATAATAATTTATTTAGCTATAAAAATACTAACAGGGCAAGAATTTTTTTTTTTGTTACAGTGATATACTACACAAATTGAGATCTTTCAAGGCACATTATAGCGGCCGGATGGCCAAGGCTAGCACTCTAGCCTTTGGTACCATAGCCTAGAGTGCCAGTTCGAATCCTGGCAATGACATGCATGTTTGTTGGTGGTTCGGAATCCACTTTATAGCCCTCGTGTGCACAAGATGACCGTAGAGCGACAAACCGAATCGAATCAAGTCACGTTGATTTGATGGCTATATTGGAGCACTGACATACTATATATCCTATTCAAATAGTATTCTCAATGCGATTTTAATTTATTTAGCTATAAAAATAAATATAAGAATAATAATTTATTTTGCTATAAATACACTTAACAAGAATGTTTTTTTTTGCTACTATGGTATACTACACAAATTCTGAGATCTTCAAGAAACATCATGGTTATTTTTAATGGGTTACGGTAATTTATATACTTAGTCTAATCCGGATACGAACAGACTAGATTTATCGTCATCTGGTTGTAAATTTAAAAACAAATAAGTTATTGCTATACTATATTGTGGGCTTCAATATTGAATTGTATTCATTATTGTTTATACTAATTTATTTTCAAATGTTGAAGATTTTCAATAAGTCACAAAATAAAATATTGCAATATTTATATACTGTAAATTAACATTATAGTTGTTTTCAAGTATTTGTCAAGTCAATTGTCGGCCTTCAGACCCTTATGATTTACACTTCTAGAAGTGACTGCTAACAATCGATAAGAGCACATAAGTTTCCTTCTTGTTGACTGCTCAGTGACTTTTTGAAGCTTTTATTGTCTGTGCAAGTTGATCTGACAACTATGTGGGAGCAGTGGCATTTTAGATGGTGTCCCATTCAAATATATATGCCTAAATATAGGATATGCAATGCTCTTTTTAATTTATTTAGCTATAAATATAAGATATAAGAATAATAATTTATTTAGCTGTAAAAATATTTTTACTAACAGGACATTATTCTCAAGGAATTTTGGCTATGGTGGTACACTTCTGAGATCTTCAAGGCGCATCCTGATTATTTTATGTGGTTTATGGTTATTTTTATTCTTAGCCAAACCCGGATTCGAACAATCTAGGTTCATCGTCGTCTGATTATCAATTTGAAAAAAATTTAGTTATGCGATGCTATATTCAATTTATTGTGTTGCATTCAATATGTATATATGTTTGTATATATACACTGAAGTGACAAAAGTCATGGGATACCAATATCGTGTCGGCCCTCCTTTCGCCCGGCGAAGTGCAGCAACTCGACGTGGCATGGACTCAACAAGTCGTTTCTGAAGTCTTCATGTGAGGAATATTGAGCCATGCTGACTCGATAGACGTCCATAATTGTGAAAGCGTTGAATGGTGCAGGATTTTGGGCACGAACAGACCTCTCGATGATGTTCCATAAATGCTCGATGGGATTCATTCGGGCGATCTAGGTGGCCAGATCATTTCCGTTGGAATTGTCCAGGCATAAACCAATCGCGAACAGTTGTGTCGGCCGCCTGACATGGCGCATTGTCATCCATAGAAATTCGTAACAGACAAAAGGGTACTGCGTCCAATGAATGGAAATCAATGTAAGGACGACCAAGTCTGAACATAAGCATTTCCAGTCAATGGTTTTCTTGGGCTATTCGCACCAGAGGCCGACTCCATGCCATGAAAAACAGCCCACACATTACGGAGCGACCACCAGTGGGCACGTGACAGTTTGGGTCCATGGCTTCGTGGGGTCTGCCGCCACCGTCGGCCTGGTGTCCATCAGCTCTTTCAACTGAAATCGTGACTCATCGGACCAGGGTTCACGGTTTTCCATTCATCTAGGGACCCAACTGATATGCTCACACAGTGCTCACTGAGTGTCGCTGCAAATGGTGTCGTTCTGTCAGTAAAAGGACTCGAGTCGGTCTGGTGCTGAATGGAAAGCCAAATTTCTCCGACAGTTCTAACAGTTCAAGTCCTTGTACGCCTCGACATTGATTCATGCGACTTATTTGTCGCAGTGTTGCTTTTTATGGATGACAATGCGACTCTTGCAGACGTCGCCGGTCTGGGATTGTTTGAAGTGCAGGCGGACAATTCCACTGCGCTGTCCACCTGGTGGATGTTATGCCTGAAATGTCATACATTTCGGGGACATCATCGACACAGTGGGGATCTGGGAATGTTGAATTCTGCACCATCAACGATTTCCGAATTATGGATGACCCATGCGTCTAGACAGCATGGCTCAATATTCCTGCGTTCAAAGTCTTTAATTCGACTTGTGCGGTCATCATCACGCCAAAACCTCTTCACATGAATAACCGGAACAGAAAGGAAAGCTCTGAAAGCACGATATTAAGATGTATCCCGCGATGACTTTTGTCCATCTGAAAATTTGCATATTGCTATCCCATGACTTTACTAGTGTATATATAATATGCAAATTATATTATGCAAATTTCAAAAGCGCATCATTTGAAATAGATGAAATATTACAACTGCATATTGTTAAAAAATAATGATAAAAATGACGTTTTTTTTTTTTTTTTTAATTTCCGCAGATGTATTAGTTTTTTTTTCTGTAGTCTGTAATTATTTCAAAATTTTTATATGTTCCGTAGATATAATATGCAAATTTCAAAAAGCACCCAATTGTTCTTATCACTGTATTTATAATTTCCAACATTTCCTTTCGGATTCAAAACCAAAAAAAAAAAAAAAAAAAAAAGAAGAAAAAAAAAGTTATATTCATTAACTATGAAGAAAAACATACCAAGACAGACAGAAAAGTCAAGGAGAAATGATCTTTTCATATGAAATTTATTCCTTTAGGCAAAGGGAAAGAAAAAAAGAGCAGGAAATTTCCAGATTCTTTTGTTTCATATACTGCAAGAACTGGAAAAGGAAAAAAAAAAAAGAAAAGAAAAATGAAAAAAAAAAAAAAAAAAAAAAAAAAAAAGAAAAAAAAAGAGGATAGAACTTTCACTATCTCTTATCAGAACCATTCAAATGTTTAAATATCCTCCAATTATTAAAATATCCTCTTTTAAAAAGAAGTAATATCCATTGCGAAAAAGAAAAAAAGATGGCGAAAAAAATTAATCTCGTACCCAACAGGATATGCTCGAATCAATGAGGTAACGAATAAAAAAAAAAAAAAAAAAAAATTAAAAAAATTAAAAAAAAAAAAAAAAAAAAATACCTGACCATTATATATATATTTTTTTCATTAATTCAACAACGGATAGAATTAATACAAATAGTTTTCCTATTTTCCTCGGCAGTAACTATTTACGGTTGTGTAACTTGAGAAGTGGATGTGCAAAAACAGTAAATTAAAAGAAAAAGGTAACTGGTAGTTTCAGATTAAAAGAAGGGAAAAACCGGTGAAAGGATGGGGAAAAAAATGATAAAGAAGAAAGTATTCCCATTACATTACGGAAGGCAGCGTGGGGGAAAAAAAATATCTCTTTTCTGTTAAGATCTCTTTCTCGTTTCAATTACAAATTAAGAACTACACTGGTTTTAATCTGATTCTATTGGAATTAATAAGATTCCAATTTTTTTATTCGTTTTTTTTTTTCTGTGTTTAAGGTGTTCTTTATTCGAATAAAATGGAAAAAAAAAAAAGAACGTAAAAAATATATTAAAAAGAATTTTATTTGGAAACGCGAAATGACTCTGTATTTTAATAATAAGACTCGATCAAATGCAATTATTTATTTATTTATTAATTTATAAGCACGAAATTCGCATCGAACTTGTTAAGAGATTCTCTTGGTTTTTTTTTTTTTAATTTTTAAATTACAAAAAGTAGCAAATACAAAATGAAAACAAAATAAATATTTTAAGAAAACATGCGTCATATATAGTGATTAAATGAAATAATAAATTCTAATATAAAGTAGATAATTGCATGGTTTTTAATTAATACACAACTATAACTTATTTCTGATCTATTAGCAATACATGCAAGGGATACAATACAATGCATGCAAGAGGATAAAGGCGATTCCCACTACATGCGCGTTTATGGTCACGACTTTATAAAACGAATAGACTTCGGTTTAGTTTGTCGTTCTATAATCATTTTGTACACACTTTGGGCCCAGGGACTGGGACCTACAGTTTAACGTGGATTCGAACCATTAACAAACATACATTGCAGACAGGATTCAAACCTAAAGCCAATGGTACTAAAAAGGCTGGTCATTTGTTCATCAGGCCGCTATAATGCCGTTATACACCATAACAAATTAACATTAACATCATGCCGTAATACACCATAACAAATTAACATTAACATCATGCCGTTATCATGCAAATTAACGTATCATGTACTACTGTATCCAAAAGTAAGTGTTTTTAAGTTGCTGGCACTGTCCTTGACATTTGTGTGAAATTGACGTCAAAATATTCATTAGTGTTTGAGTTACGCTTGGTTTTAGTGAGACGCTAAAACTGATTCCGGCGATTTTGAAATAACTGAATTCATTGAGCAAAGAACTTGCATTACATTTTGTTTGCGGAAACGTATAGAATGTTGGGAAGGCATTCGGTAATCATTCCTATATCGGAAAGAAATGTTTATAAGTGGCGTAAACAATTCAAAGAACGCAGAGAAAGCGTTGAAGACGAAGAGCCCTCTGCTCGACCTCCACCACCTCAACCGACGAAGCTCGTCCCAAAATTATAGATTAAGGTGCCTGCAAACTGTCGATTTACAATTAGAGGCCTTGCTGATGATGTTGGAATTTCAAAGGATCCGGTCCATTCCATTTTGGGTCTCAAACGCGTCATATCTCGAGCAGAAAAACACTAAATGTTAATCCAGCCCCCACCGCATTGATTCTTCGTGACTTTTTCGCTAAAAATGAAACCCACATCGTTCCACAACCACCGTATTCAAACAGTGCAACTTCTGGCTATTCCCCCTAAACTGAAAAACACTCCGAGGACACCGTTTTGAGTCGGTTGAAGAGATCGTCACGTCGTCAACGTGAATCTCTTCAATCCTCTTTGAAGGCCGGCCCTGCCGATGACTTTTTAGCATGCATTGAGGATTGGGAAAAAAAGTTGGCATAAGTGCATTGTGTCCGGAGGGGATCACTTTGGGGGCGATGAAATAAATTTGGTAAGAATAAATAAAGAGTTTTTAGAAAAAAAAAAAAAAAAAAAAATTGGTCTTACTTTTGGGCACAGTATAACAAATAACATCAACCATAACAAATTAACATTAAAATCATTAAACTATGTAGAGTGTGTAGTACATGGCTATCTTCCACCAGATAAAAAAAACATGAGTAAGAAGTTCCGTTGATCAAATTGATCCAACGTCACTGTGATCCAAATGATGAGTATTAATTGTGCGCGGCAGCTTCTCATTACCCCGGGAGATCTCATCCCATTTTAATTATGAGAAGAACAGCGCTTTTTAATTAAGAGGGGCGCAATTAATGGATTCGCCCAGTGGAACGTGGCGTCGCCTGAAAAGGTGTCCTTCGTTGGAGAGTTATTTATTTTCGCCATTGCTCAGTCTATGCTATCGCTATGGTGACCACGCGAGCTTCTGTGCACAATCATTTATTTATGAGCTCTGACCTTTCGGGTTTTATTTTTCCTTTTCATCAGCAATAAATAGATTTATTTTTCTGTTTATGAAAAAATTCTCTTCATTTATTTGTAGAATGAGGAGGAAATTGTTAGTAAATTTGTGACATATTAGTTTTTATAAAATTATTCTATTAATTAACTTTATCAGAAAAATTATTATTTTTAACACCAGTTACTTCAGAGCTAGCGTTCCATATCAGTGTCACAGGTTTCGTGTTCGAGTCCTATCGGTGCCATGGATTTTTAACTGATTCGGAATCCACACTAAAACTGTAGGTATCATCACATCGTCAACTATATCATACATAAACCGTAATATCACAAATTGCAGTGATGTGTCGAAACCGATGTTATTTTAATTTTGTCATTAAAAATTCGATTGCAGTTCTAGTAATTCTAACCAACCAAAACCAATCAAGACTCTGGTCAACATTGTCTTCAGGCCACAAAAAAAAAATTCGAATCCTGGCGGTTTCATGGATGTTTGTGAAGTTCAGGATTCGGAATCCGCAATTGTAGGTCCACACTAATTAAAATCCCGTCTAATTAGCCTAAGCGTGCACAAAATGATCGTAGAGCGACAAAAAAACCAATCAAACCGCTGATTAAAGTCTCTCGAGTCTATTCGACGGCCTGATGGCAAATTGGCTAGCGCTCTGGCCTTTAGTATCAGAGGCTTCAGGTTCAAAAAAATCAATGGATATTTGTGAGTGGTTCAGAATACACACTTTAAACTGTAGGTCTCCGTCTGTTTAGGCCCAAAGTGGAACAAAATGGCCGTAGAGCGACAAACCAAACCGAGTCTATTCGTTTTTTTAAATCAACGATATCATAAAAAGCTTCTGTAGTGGGAATCAAGCCTTCGTTCTATTGTATGCCAGTTAGAGTGCCCTGCTACTAGACTAAAAATAAGTTAAAATTGTGTATTAATTAAAACATGTAATTATCTACTTTATATCTGAATTTTTATTTGATTTAGCCACTATTAGGGATTGCAATACCGGTGTACCGGGATACCGAATACCGGTATTTTGAGCCATTTATACAATTTTGTAATACTGGTATTCTGACAAGTTTAAATACCGTTTTCGGTATTTTCTAGAAAATTAGAATTATCTGTAAAGAATTCTTATCTGTGAAATTCTTGATATTTTATTTTGCTGGTAGAAAATGTCTTACGGCATTTACATAATTATAATGATTTTAAAAATGAGAACGACAAAGAAGAATCTCAGAGACTAACCCATTCAAATTTGATCAAGTTTTTAGTAAACTTTCTTAAAATTTTTTATTCCAAACCTATCGCCATTCAGAAGAATTCGATACAGTTATCGAAGATTATAATGACACTAATGTCGATAGTGAAAGGTGTCTCTTGAACAAAAATTAGAATTGACGATAATTAAAAAAAATTCAACAAACGAAAATACAATTCAGAAATCAGCTATATCCAAAACAATCCGACGAGAAATAGATTTATTTGAAGATGAGGGTTTAGAGGGTAAATACTTGGAAAAAGTGTATCGCTGATTAACAGTACCACCCACTAGCGTAGATGCTGAAGAGCGTTTTCGACAGCTGGTCATTTTGCATAAAGCGTTCAGGCTTAATGATAGTACAATTGATTCATTATGTTTTTTAAGATCACATTTCAAAAATTTGTAATAGTACCACAGATTGAATAGTGACATTTACACACTTTTTGTGATTTAAATAAATAAAATGTTCCTTTACCTTTTGAGATTATTTATATACTGTTATAATTTACATGGTGATATTTACATTATCTAATAAAACTGGCAAATAAAACAAAAAACACCTGTGTTTTCTTTCTTTTTAAAAATTTCTACCACCGGTATTAAGATCTAAAAAATACCGAATATACCGGTATTGAACTTTTGGTCCGATATTGCAATCTAGCCAGTATATATGACGTATGTTTTTCTTAATATATATATATATTTTTTTTTTTTTTCGTTTTGTATTTTGCTACTTTTTAACCTGAACAAGTGCTTTCAAAAATAAGCGAATCTCTAACAAATTCGTTGCGAATTTCGTGCTTACAAATTAATAAATAAATAAATAATTGCATTTGATCGAGTCTTATTATTAAAATCAGAGTCATTTCGCGTTTCCAAATAAGAATTCTTTTAATATATTTTTTTTACTTACCTTTTTTTTTTTGCTCTTTTATTCGTATAAAGAACACCTTAAACACAGAAAAAAAAAAAAAAAAAAAAAAAAAAATGGAATCTTATTAATTCCAATAGAATCAGATTAAAACCAGTGTAGTTCTTAATTTGTAATTGAAACGAGAAAGAGTTCTTAACAGAAAAGAGTTTTATTTTTTCCCCCGCTGCCTTTCGTAATGGGAATACTTTCTTCTTTATCATTTTTTTCCCCATCCTTTCACCGGTTTTCCCCTGCTTTTAATCGAAACTACCCGTTACCTTTTTCTTTTAATTTACTGTTTTTGCACAGCCACTTCTCAAATTACACAGCCGTAAATAGTTACTGCTAAGAAAATAGGAGAAAACTATTTGTATTAATTCTATCCGTTGTTGAATTAATGAAAAAAATATATATAATGGTCAGGTATTTTTTTATTTTTATTTTTTTTTATTCGTTACCTCATTGATTCGAGCATATCCTGTTGGGTACGAGATTAATTTTTCGTCATTTTTTCTTTTTTTACAATGGATATTACTTCTTTTTAAAAGAGGATATTTTAATAATTGGAGGATATTTAAACATTTGAATGGTTCTGATAAGAAATGGTGAAAGTTTTTCTCTTTTTTTTTTTTTTTTTTTTTTTTTTTTTTTTTTATTTTTTATTTTTTTTTATTTTTTTTTTTATTTTTTTTTTTTTTATTTATTTATTTTTTTTTATTATTTATTTTTTATTTTTTTTTTTATGTGAAACAAAAGTATCTGGAAATTTCCTGCTCTTTTTTTTTTTTTTTTTTACTTTGCCTAAAGGAATACATTTTCTTTGAAAAGATCATTTCTCCTTGACTTTTTCTGTCTGTCTTGGTACGTTTTTTCTTCATAGTTAATGAATATAAATATTTTTTGTATATGAATATTTTTTTGGTTTTGAATCCGAATGATAATGTTGGAAATTATAAATACACCTTTGAGAAAAGGTGTGTGCTTTTCAAATTTGCATAGTATACCTACGGAACATATCAAATATTGTGAATTAATTACAGACTACAGTAAAAAACTAATACGTCTGCGGAAATTAGAGAAAAACCGTTTTTGGTTTATTATTTTTTTTTAACAATATACAATTATAATACTTCATCTATTTCAAGAAAATATAGCCACCTTCCGTAAAAAATGCATTTTTTACCCAAAAATTATGGGTTTTGTTTTGGGGAGAGGGGTTTTCATGTCCTTGGTCACTTTTAATTTTTAAAT
Organism: Caerostris extrusa; assembly: GCA_021605095.1. Classification (NCBI taxonomy): domain Eukaryota; kingdom Metazoa; phylum Arthropoda; class Arachnida; order Araneae; family Araneidae; genus Caerostris; species Caerostris extrusa. The sequence goes on along the minus strand of BPLR01020251.1, from coordinate 12,893 downwards.
TTATTTCACAAGCTAATACTTAAATAATGTAAAGTTGTTTTCAAAGATCGTCTGGGAAAGCCAAGACAATTTTTTTTTTTCAAAGAGCGAATGAAATTTTTCAAGAAAAGAAAATCGTTTGGTATGCTATAATTTTTTCTACTATTTAAAAAAATAGTAAAAAGTATCTATCGACTATTTAGAGCTCTGGCGCTCGGTGACACAGGTTTCAAGTTCCTTTCCCGGCTGCGCCATGGATATTTGTAATGGTTCGAATCCATTTTAAGCCGTAGGTCCCGGTCTCCATATGACCGTAGAGCGTCACGTAGCCTAGTCAGATTTCACAAACTGTAAAGGGATACTCACCTCTAGGCACAGTGATGTGGTGTAGTAGTAGTAGTAATAGTAATCATATTAGATCGGTACCTACGGTTTAAAGTGAATTTCGAACCACTACAAACATCCCTGCCGTCACCGGGACTCGTACTTGAAACCTGTGGTACCGAGAATTAGAGCTCTAGTCACTGGCTTTCATCCCACCTCTTCATAATGCCTCTTATAGTGCATCGATTTCAACTCGTGTTTTGTTCTTGCATTAAATTTTAAATTTTATTTGTAACTTGTATACCAATTACAATTTTTTTTTTATTAATTAAACAAATAATTAATTAACATATTGATTTGCCGTGCTGATCCCCAGAGTAGTAATAAAGATAGGAGATAACAATAAATTTTTTGGAAATAAGAAATTCTATTAGGCGTGGAACATTGAAAAATAGCAATGAAGTTCTTGGAATTAGGAAATTTTACAAGGAATGGCCGAATCACATTCTATTAAATTTCATTTCTAAATTCTTTTTATCAAATTTTATAAAATGTAGTAAGTTATTTTCTAGTGAAACAAGATTATAAAAACTGCAATTAGGACTTATTAAAAAAATTGTTGGAAGCATTTAAAATGTGATATTTTTATTTGTTATAAATCTCCAGCGAAAAAAATTGATCCATTCCTTTTAAAAGTATTCTAAGAAGAAGTGTAAACAAATAAATTCAAATTAAATTTGTAATATATATGCATATATATTACAAACCAATCAAATTTAGGGCCAAAATAATATGTTTTTAATCGTAAAAATTTATGTTCTTTCCTAAATATCAAAAACTTCAGTAAATGGGCTTAAAGTACTTCGGAGATAAGAAGCCAAATAAATGAATTACTTAGAAATTCACGAATAGAGTTTAGTTTGGAAGATTAAATAAACTTCTACCAGAAAACTCTAATAAATGTTTATGAAAATTTCGATGCTTAAATGCGGTTTCACTGCAGCAATACTGTCAAGATTTTTCAGAAAATATGAAGTCAAACAAATGAATTAGTTATGAAGCTCAAACATACTTTGCGAAGATTAAACTACTTTTTCCAATAAAGCAAAGTTCTTTTTTAGTTCAAAATTCAATTTGCGTGAATATTGTCCAGTCTCCAAATATTCCAGTGCGTGTCGTTTGTAAAGTAAAGAAGAATTTCAAACTAGAAAGTCCCTTTTCTTACTAGATTATTAATGCTGCTAATAAATTTGAAGTCAAACTAAATATTTATGGCCAAACGCAAATAAACTTTGGGTAAATTACTATATCCCTTAAGTCTAGAATGGAAACCGTACGTGTTGGATTAAAGAACGACTATTTTATTACTGTATAACACAACAACAACAAATTAGGAATCAAATATGTATCACCAAATAAGAACCTTAACTATGAAGTAAATATTAAAAAAAGATTATCCACATACGGAAAAATCGGCATTTTTTAAAACTAAATAATAACATATTGATAATAAATAATAACATAAATAATAGCATATTAAATAATAAATTATTATATTTCTTAAAACTAGAATTGAAACCATATTTGTCGGGTTAAAGAAACTGTATAACTGTATAACACAACAGCAAATTATGAATCAGTTAAAATATGTATCGCCATGCTATAAATATGCGAATAAACTATGAAATAAATATTTGAAAAACTAATCCATATAGCCAAAATTTGGCATTTTTTTCAACTAAATAATAACATATTGATAATAAATTATAAATAAACAATGATATAATGACATAAATAATAGTAAATTAAATAATAAATTATTATACTCTTTAAACCTTGAAATGAAACCTATTTTATTACTGTAAAACACATCAAATTATGAATCAGTTAAAATATCTATCGCCAAATATTCGAATAAACTATGAAGTAAGTATTTAAAAAGTAATCCAAAATAGCCGAAAGTTAGCATTTTTTAAAACTAAATAATAACATATTGTACAAAAACACTGTGTAGTTATTTATTTTCTTTTTTATATGTCACTTACAAGGAAAACTTTTCAAAAAGTAGCCTGTATAAATTACAACAAATTATGAAGCAGTTTAAATATGTATCGCCAAATATGTGAATAAACTATGAAGTAAATATTTAAAAAATCAATCCATATCGCCAAAATTTGGCATTTTTTAAACTGAATAATAACAAAAATGCTGTGTATTTATTTATTTTCTTTTGTATGTTACTAATAAGAAAAACTTTTCAAAATTAGCCTGTATAAATTACTATACTCTTTAAACCGAGAATTATAACCTTACTTGTCGGATTAAAGAACGTCTATTTTATTATTGTATAACACAACAACAACAAATTATGAATCAAATATGTAGCACAAATAACCGAATAAACATGTGAATTAAATATTGAAAAGGGTTATCCATATCGCGAAAAGTTGTTATTTTTTAAAACTAAATAACATATTGAGTAAATTATAAATAAATAACAATAACAATAACATTTCAATAACATAAATAAGAGTATATTAAATAATAAGTTATTATAATCTTAAACCTTGAATTGAAACCATACTCGTCGTATTAAAGAACGCATATTTTATTACTGCATGACACAACAACAAATTATGAAGTTACCACCAAATATGCGACACAACAACAAATTATGAAGATACCACCAAATATGCCAATAAACTACCATTTAAAAAAGTAATCCATATCTGCAAAAGTTGGCATTTTTTTTTTTTTAAACTGAATAATAACATATTGTACAAAAATGCTGTGTATTTATTTATTTTCTTTAGTATGTCACTTATAAGAAAAACTTTTCAAATATAGCCTGTCTCTTCCGAGCCACACTGTCAATGCCTCTCAAAGATATGACGCCAATGTCGACCTTCTTTCTGCGACACTCAACTATTTTAGTGCCACTTGTGGCTCAGGATAAAAGGACACTTTCCTCCTTTTCTTTATTATTTGCAGAAATTATGGCTCTTTTTTTCCCCCTTCCCACAACCATTATTCGGAGAGGCGAGCATTTGGAAAGAGTCCAAATCACTGCATCGGCGATTCAGCAGCGTTTGGGGATGTGTGGTTTAATGCCTGCAATCTGTTGATCTGACAGTGTCAAGATAAAGCGAGATCTGCTCAAACTTTCCAGGGAACAACTTCCATTATTCATAAAGAAAAAAATATGGTTTATTCCCCATTTTTCTTTCACTTAGGATTTTTTTATTTTTTGATGAATTTTTTCCCCAAGAACAGTTCGAGAAATAGTTCCACATAAGGGATTGAAGAATGTCTTGGTGGAAACCTTTAGCGACAAAATATAGAGGATATTTTTTTTTTCTTCTTTTTTGTCGAAGGAACTTGGTGTGAGGTTTGATGTATTCTTGTCCTTGTAGAATAATTTATTTTTGTTTTGCGAAGTCTTGACAGTTGTGGTCCCACTAGAATTGAAGTTACCTGGTTTATAACTTGTGATACCATCTTCGTGTATTTGACGTTGAAGAATCCTATTAATTTTTGTTGAAGCATCATATCTCCATATCTTTAAGATATATAGTAGTTTATAGTTTTACTTGTGAAAATAGCCAATAGTTGCAAACTATCGATGCAGATAATTATGAATAATGTGTCTAATTTTCTTTATCAAACTTTCTGGTGAACAACTCCCGTTATTCATAAAGAAAAATATGGTTTATTCCCCATTTTTTCTTTCACTTAGGGATTTTTTTTTTTTGATTTTTTTCCCATTCATTTTCTTTTGATGAATCTCCATTAGCCAAAAACTATTCTTCTTTTGTCAGAAATAGTTCCAAATGGAAGATTGTAGAATGTCTTGATACCATCTCCACGGAATTGATGTTGAAGGATCCTTTTGCAACAAAATATTATAGGAAGAAAATAGTACTTTTTTTTGAATCTAGTTATTGGAACATGATGAAAGGTTTAATGTATTTTTATCCTTATAGCAGAATTTATTTTTATGTAGTTAAGCTTTTGTACCTGTAAGTTACCTGGTGTAAAACTTGTGATATCATCTTCATGGAATTGACGTCGAAGGATCCTATTAATTTTTGTTGAAGCACCAACATCTTCAAGATATAGTTTATATATTTTTACTTTTACTTATGAAACTAGGCAATAGTTGTTACACATTATTCATAATTATCTGTGTCGATAGTTTATCTAGTTCTTTTTCCAAACTTTTTGAGGAACAACTCCAATTATTCAAACTGAAAAAATGTGTTTTATTTCCTTTTTTTCTTCCATTTAGAAAATTTTTATTTTCTTTTTTTTGATGAATCTCCATCCAAAAACAATTCGAGACAGTATTGACAGCTTTGGTCCCACTAGAATTGAAGTTACCTGGTTTATAACTTGTGATACCATCTTCATGGATTTGACGTTGAAGGATCCTATTAATTTTTATTGAAGTACTATATTTTAAAGTATAGTTTTAATTGTGAAAATAGATAATAGTTGTAAATTAACAAATGAATAATGTGTATTTAGGTTTCTTTATCAAACTTTCTGAGGAACAACTGTCATTTTCATAAAGAAAAATTATGTCTTATCCTCGTTTTTTCTTCCTCTTGTAGATTTTTATTTATTTTCTTTTGATGAATCTCCATCAAAAAACAACTCGATAAATAGTTCCAGATAATGGATTGTAGAATGTCTTGGTAAGAACTTTTTTTGCAACAAAGTATGGAAGAATATTTTTTTTTTTCTTTCGTTGAAACCTGGTGAAAAGTGTGATGTATTCTTATCCTTGAATTTATTTTTGTTTTGGCAAACTTGAATTTTGGTCCCACTAGAATTAGTTATCTGGTTTATAACTTGTGGTACCATCTTCATGGATTTGACGTTGAAGGATCCTATCAATTTTTGTTGAAGCACCATATCTTTAAAGTATAGTTTTAATTGTGAAAAATAGGCATAGTTGTAAATTAAAGATTCAGATAATTATGAATAATGTGTATCTAGTTTTCTTTTTTCAAACTTTCTGATGAACAATTCCCATTATTCATAAAAAATTTCTATTTACTTAGTTTTTTTTTTTAATTTTCTTTTGATGAATCTTCATCCAAAAACAGTTGAAAAATAAAGGATTGTAGTATGAATGTCTTAGTAGAATTTTTTGCAACAAAATATGAAAGAGTATTTTTTTTTCTGAAAGACTTGAGCTTGATGAACTTAGACCATTTAAACTTGATGGAAGGTTTGATTTATTCTTTTGTTTTATTTTTTGATTAGAAAGTCTCAGTTTTGGTCCCATTAAATAGAAGTTACAAAGATATAGTTTATAGTTGTACTTGTGTTAGCAGGCAATAGTTGTAAATTATTGGTTCAGATAGAATAATGTGTACAGAAATAAATATGACTTTTTATTCTTGGGACATTTTTTTTTCTTTTGATGAATGTCTTGATAAAGGACTGTAGAATGTCTTGGTAAACTTTTTGCAACAAAATTTGAACAGTATTTTTCTGTTGTTGGAATTTGATGAAAAGTTTGATTATTCTTATCTCTATACCGGAATTTATTTTCTTTGGGGAAGTCATGACAGTTTTGGTCCCACTAGAATTGAAATTGCTTGGTTTTTAACTTGTTGTACAATCTTTATGAATCATATGTTCAAACATTAATAAGAAGAATTCAACATCTTATCTACAAGATGTAGGTTAAAAGCCTTTTTACTTGTAATAGACTATAATTTTTAATCTTATTGATGCAGATAATTGTGATTTAATGTATCTATTTTTCTTTTTCAAACATTCTGGAAAACAACTTTTATTATTCATAACATGTTTTATTTCTTTATTTCTTTCAGTTAATGAATTTTATTTGTTGAATCTTCATCCAAGAGATTGTCTTCCAGATTAAGGATTGAAGAATGACTTGATGGAAACTTTTAACAAAATATGGAAGAGCATTTTTTTTTTTTTTTTTTTTTTTTTTCATCTTACTTTTTCTGTCATTGAAACTTGGTGAAAGATTCTATGTGATTATTCTCGTAAGAATTTATTGTTGTTTTGGAAAGTCTTGAAAGTACTGTTTTCCACTAGAATTGGAGTTACCTGCTTTAGAACTTGTTGTACCATCTTCATAGATCAGATGCTGAACGCTTCTTGTTAATGTTTGAACATTTTATCTACAAGTGGTAGGTTGTTCGCATTTTTAAACTTGTGGTAACAGCCTATATTTGTTAATCTTATTGATGCAGATAATAATTTTGAATTAATGAATCTACTTTTCTTTTCAAACTTTCGGCTAACAACTTTCATTATTCATAAAGAAAGATGTTTTATTCCTTATTTATTTCACTTAATGAATCTTATTTGATGAATCTTCATCCAAGAGATTGTTCGTGATAAAGGATTGTAGAATGTCTTGGTAGGAACTTTTTGCAACAAAATATGGAAGAGCATTTTTCTGTTGTTGGAATTTGATGAAAGGTTTGATTATTCTTATCTCTGTACCGGAATTTAGTTTTGTTCCTGGATGTCTTGACAGTTTTGGTCCCACTAGAATTGAAATTACTTAGTTTTTAACTTGCTGGGCCATCTGCCGGTGGAGATCAGATGTTGTATGCTTGTTATTAATGCTTGAACACCTTATCTACATGATGTAGGTTAAAAGCATTTTTACTTGTAATAGGCTATAACTGTTAATCTTGCTGATGAAGATAATTATGAATTAATGCATCTACTTTTCAAACTTTTGGGTGAACAACTTCTATTATTCATAAGATGTTTTATTTCCTTATTTCTTTTACTTAATGAATTTTATTTGATGAATTTCCGTCCAATAGATCGTTCCAGATTAAGGATTGAAGAATGACTTAGTATGAACTTTTTTGCTGACAAAATATGAAGAGAATTTTTTTTTCCTTACTTTTTTCTGTCATTGGAACTTGATAGAAGATTCGATGTGATTATTCTTATAAGAATTTATTGTTGTTTGGGAAAGTCTTGAAAGTACTGTTTTCCACTAGAATTGAAATTACCTGCTTTACAACTTTTACATCCTCATAGATCAGATGTTGAATGCTTCTTGTTGATGCTTGTTTGAATACCTTATCAACAAGATGTAGGTTAAAAATCTTTTTACTTGTAAAAATAATTGTTATATTTATTGATGCAGATAACAATTATGAATTGCTGCATCTACTTTTCTTTTTTTTCAAGCTTTTTGAGGAACAACTTCCATTATACATAAGTTTTATTCACTTAATGAATTTTATTTCATGAGTGTTCAACCAAGAGATTGTTCCAGATTAAGGATTGGCGACACAATATGGAAGAGAATTTTCTTCTCCTTATTTTTTTCTGTCATTGGAATCTGTTAAAAGGTACAATGTGATTATTCTTGTAAGAATTTATTACTATTTGGAAAACAGTTTTGGTCTCACTAGAATTTAAATTACTTGGCTTATAACTTGCTGTACCATCCTCATGGATCAGATGTTGAATGCTTCTAATTGATGTTTGCTTGAACACCTTATCAACACGATGCCGGTTAGAGCCTTTTTTACTTGTGGTAATAGTCTATAATTGTTAATCTTATTGATGCAGATATGAATTAATGTATCTGCATTTCTTTTTTCAATTTTGGGAAACACCTTCCATTATTCATAAGATGTTTTATTCCCTTATTTCCTTCACATAATGGTAACTTGGTAACAGATTTGATGTGATTATTCTTGTAAGAATTTATTGCTGTTTGGGAAAGTCTTGAAAATACTGTTTCCACTAGAATTTAAATGACTTGGTTTTTATTTTTGCTATGCCATCCTCATAGATCAGATGTTGAATACTTTGTTATTAATGTTTGAACATCTTATCTGCAAGTTGTAGATTATAAGTCTTTTCTTACTTGTGGTAATAAGCTATAATTGTAAATCTTATTGACGCCTTATGAGATTAGATGCGCCTTATAAGACACCTTAAAACTCTTACGAATTTTCTTTTACAAACTTTCTGGGGAATAACTTCCATTATTCATAAGATGTTTTATTCTCTTATTTTTCTTTCACTTAATGAATTTATTTAATGAATCTTCATTCAAGAGATTATTTTCTTGATTAAAGACTAAAAATTGTCTTGGTGAAAACTTTTTGCGACAAAATATAGAAGAGCATTTTTTTCCTTTTTTTTTCTTCTGTCGATGGAACTTGGTAAAAGGTTCTTTGTGATTATTCTTGTAAGAATTTATTGCTGTTTGGGAAAATCTTAACAGTTTTTGTCAGACTAGAATTTAAGTTACCTACCTTATGACTTCCTGTACCATCCTCATTGAGCCGATGTGGAATGCTTCTTATTGATGTTTGTTTATCTACAAGTTGTAGGTTATAAGTTTTAACTTGTGGTATTAGGCTATGTGTTAATCTTATTGATGCGGATAACAATCAAGAATTACTGTATCTACTTTTCTTTTTCAAACTTTCCAGGGAACAACTTCCATTATTCATAAAGAAAAAGATGATTTATTATCTTATGTCTTTCACATAATGAATCTTCATCCGAGAGATTGTTCCAAAATTAAAGATTGAAGAATAACTCGGTGGAAACTTTTTGGCGACAAAACATAGAAGAGCATTTTTTCACCCTTACGTTTTTCTGTCGTTGGAATTTTGGTAAAAGGTGCAATATGATTATTATTGTAAGAATTTATTGTTGTTTGTGAAAGTCTTGAAAATACTGTTTCTACTAGAATTTAAATTACTTGATTTACAACTTGTTGTTCATTCAAGTACATTCACAACATTCATAAGATGTTTTATTCCCCTTATTTCTTTCACATAATGAATTTTATTTGATGAACCTTCATCCAAGAGATTGCTCCCCAGATTAAGAATTGAAGAATGACTTGTGGAACCTTTTTGCGAGACAATATGGAAAGTATTTTTACCCTTTATTTATTTATTTTGTCATTGAATTTGTAAAAGGTTCCATGTGATTATTTTTGTCAGAATTTATTGTTGTTTGAAAGTACTGTTTCCATTAGAATTTAAGTTACCTGCTTTATTAATTGCTGTACCATCCTCGTGGATCAGATGTTGAATGCTTCTTATTGATAACATTTGGAACCTATCTCCAAAATGTTAGTCCAAGATGTAGGTCTAATACATCCAAGTCCTTATCTTCAAGATGTAGTTGCAGATTTTTTTTTACTTGTAAAAATAGGCGATAGTTGTCGATTCATTGATCCAAATAATTATGAATAATATGTATCTACTTTTGTTTAGACCAAAGATGTGCCAAAATTTGAGAATCAATGGATTGAACGACGAATAAAAAAAACCAATTATTATAATTATCTACTGTAGACTAAACACATATTCCTTCTTATGCCGTGAATACGAAGTTGTTAAAAATCGAGATTCTTATAGATTGAGCGGTTTGCCATTATGTCAGAGTGGAATGTTTTGAAATACTATTAACTCTGGCAGATAGTGAGAAGCTATTCATAATTTTGAAAAATAATTCGGCATTTTTTATTTATTTTACCTAGTAATCTTCATAAAAGAATGTTTTTGTTTCATTTCTTTTTTCCCACTGTTTTCTCTTTTTTTTATTAATTTATTTGTTTTATTTTTTATTTTTTTTTTAGTAAAAGTAAATTATATGTGGCCTGAATATCAATGCTTTTAATAAAAATAAATGAAAGATAAATATAACAAGTATTAGCGAATTAAATAAACAAATTGAATAAGAAAAACACCCGAAAAGAGTATTTTCAAATATAAGTAGTATATAGTTTTTTTAAGTGTTTATTATTTATTTGATTTATTTATCTTCAATTGTTCACAATTTTTTAAAAAATTTTCATGAGGAGAAACTAAAGTTTAGTTTATTTTGTCAACAAACTATATTTCTAAATATATATTTTAACTCATTACTATCTTTTTTTATTTACATTTATCTGTCCAAACAATTTCTAAAAGGAATTATTATTACCCTTTTCAAAATAAACAAATACCTCTTTTAAAAATATTTTCTCTGAAGCAAAATACTCCTTTCAATAGTATAATAATACATTTTCTTTTTAAATAATATTTTTTCCTTTTGTTAAGATAAAATGCTTAAAAAACCATATATTGTCGATTTAAAAATATTCATTTTCCCCTCTAAATCTTTTATTCTTTAAGATGTATAAACAATACACGATTTAATTATGTGTTACGACCTAAAAATAATATTAACAAATCTTTTTTTATTTTCCCTTTACGTAATCTTTGCTGGATATTACGTTATTCTAAACTCGAACTGAAATTGATAAAGACAGATATTTGTTTGGAGGAAACGAAAACTATTAGAACGCTATAGAATATGAATTTGTTTTTAAATTTTTACAGCTGCCTTCCTATAACTAAAAACAAACAAGTATGATTGTTTTCAAATTCGTTTGGTTTGAAAAACCAATCATAAAATAGTATAAACATAAATAAGAATATTAATGTAATATCGTTCGAGTCACCCGGTTTTCCCGCCAAAAAAATAGAATGCAATTGGATTCTACTTAAATTTCCATTTCTTTGTCCATTTCGATTTTCATGAATACCGATGTGAGGTGACAAGACGCTATTGGATTTTTAAAAAGAACAAAAAATCGAAACATTGGAAATTTCGAAACAAAAACAAGTTCTTTCTATTTTGTTATTATTATAAGAAATAGAATTTCTTTAATTTTTTTATCGTCGATAAGGTTTCATTTTTTTTTTTTTGGGGCGGGGGGGTATAATAAAACCAATTCTCTTGAAACAAAAACTTTAGCGAACAAATTCCATTGTCAGCAGAAGGGTCTTTTCAGAATACATTAGAGTTGAGTTGAGATGTTTGCACAAACAAATATCGGTTTCTTTTTTTTTTTTTTCTTTCTTTCTTTCTTTTTTTTTTTTACTATGAAGTTAGTGAAGGGTTACACAACACGGATTGGCGAAAGGAAAAAAAATTTTTTTTCTTTTTTCTTTTTTAAACAAAATCATTTTAATGAAGTTCTCCAGTCACAGTGACGTCGAATGCATAAAATTTGCATTTTAAAAGGGAAAAATTTTTCCTTTTACTTAAACGAATGGAAGAAAGTTAATTTCATCATGGCGAGTTGAAATTAGAACGAATTCAGTTTTCTTTTTTAAAAAATAATATGCAAATTAAAAAAATATATTTCCTTCCTTAGTTTTCCTTTGTTATACAGGTAATGATATTTATGACTTTTTTTTTGATAGTTTTTATTTGTGTGTTCTCTTTATGCTGAGATTTGAGTTTTGTGTACAAATCACATGAAATTTCTGTTTAGGATAATTTTATTTTGAGATATTTTTATTTCATTTTTATTTTATTTTCTGTTTGGTGAAAATACTCTAGGCTTCAATATTAACAAAGTGAATAAAAAATTATTGTCGTAAAAGCTTTGCCAACAAATATCATGCATTCAAATACCTATATAATAAGTGATTCATTTGAAATTTACGTGTTTGATCTTTTGTTTTTCAAGACAAATTAATTATTAGGTTTCTTAATTAAATTATGCTTTGTTATTGCAACTTAAACAAAGATGAAATACCCTTACAGTGAAATATATTAAAATACTCAAATATTATTTTTAAAGGGTGATAAAAAAATGTATAAAAGACATCAAATCAACACATCAAAATATGTATGTAGTCAAGCAGCTGTAATTTGAATACTGTATTTAAATCACAGTTTATATGCAGAAAAACTAAATTTTTGTTAAAAAAAACCATTTTGGTCTATGGCTCTGAAACTTTGGCAAGATCTGATGAGGCCCATTTGGGTCTATTTGAGCGGAAGATTTTAAGGGCTATTCTTGAAGGTGTTAATGAAAGTGATTGTTAGAGAAGATGGTAAAACGCAAGAATTTATAAATGCTATAAAGAGCCAGATATTATAAAATTATTAAGATCAATATATTAAACCGGACTGATCATATATTTAAAATGAATGATTTAAACCTGTAAAAGACTAATTTTGGCAAAGCCGCAGACAAAGATTATCGCGGTGGATAAACGAAGTTGAAAGAGATTTTGCTGTATTAAAGATTAAGAATTGGAGGATCCTTGTCACCCAGAGGAATGCATGGAAATCTTCAGTGGAAAGTCTTGGCCCACCCTGGGCTGTCGTGGTATGAAGTATGCTATGCTCAGACGTATTTTCTTTCAAAATTAAAAGTCTGTGTTTTGTTAATTTTAATCTACATTCACTGCCATATAATACAGAAAGAGTCGTAAAAAAATTAATTTTTGTCCTGAGATTCAAGAGTGTGGATTTTAGTAAATTCTTAAATAAATGATAACAACTTGCCAGCTTAAATTAACATATTATCTCAAATTTGTCTATCGAGATACATACTACCGCACCTTACACCCAGTGCAAACACACACCCTTAAAAATTGATAAAAAAAAAAAAAATACTTAATTAATACAACGACTGTTTCTTACAGATATATAGGGAGTTCAATAAATGCCATTTAATTTATTTGATGCATTTTCAAATCTATTAGTACAGGTCGTAGATCCCGAAATTACGGAAATTGAATAAAAAAATTTGACTT
>BPLR01020250.1:0-37160 GCA_021605095.1 Caerostris extrusa | reverse complement strand
TTACGTATTGCTATTGAGTTACCTATATTAACTAGAAATTCTTCCTATTGCATCATCTGCTCCTATAGCCATTTTCACAGAATCAAAAATAATGTTTGTTAGTATTAAATAGATATAGAAAAGTAGTGCTACGTTAGTTTTACTAACTTATATTTGGTTACCTATATATGACATACATATGACTATTTTGTTTAATGAATAAAAATTATTTTCTGCCCTTTTCATGGCCAGCATTCATTAATACATGAAATGATAATTTAAAATACTTTATGACTTTATTATAGAAAAATAATTTTTAATTCAAAATATCTAAAAATCTAATTGTTATTTATACAGTTAATTAATATATATGTATTACTTTATTTATTTTTCATCTGTGTGAAAAATTTTTCTATGTGAAATGGGTTATTTTTTATCAAAAAGGATAAGTAAATAAATAAAAAAATAAAAGCATATGAAGTTATCGAAAACTAGAGTAAAGGGGAAATGGAGGGGTGGGGCTACAATTGTTTCGATTTTTCCTTTCTAAAATCAAGAACATTGCCAGATTTCGTAATATTTCGACATAACATCTGAAATTGCTTCTATATCTGATTGGTTTTTTCCCTAGAAGTTTTGACAGTAAAAGATAAAAAATACGTGACTGTCTATAGAAAATATTACAACATAACTCTCTTAAAAAAATATATGTCGCTAGTTTTGGTAATTTTTTTTTTCACTTTGTTTCGAAAAATTTCGCTTTGAAAGCATGGCCCAACAAAGCATTGTTTTCGTTCCTACTTTAAAAACGTAGTTACGTCATACTTTGTGAATTGTAAAGATAAGGCTTAAAAAAAATAGTGTCAGAATTTGGGGATGCCAGATGCTTTGTCCAATTCCATATGTTATGAGAAAGTTTTAATTCTGCTGTATTTTAATCAAAGTCTTCACTCTCTAAAACCGTGTTACATCTTATAATATTAACATTCATCTATCCAAAATCGCAAATAAAGGTTTATTCATTTACTTATTGTTAAATTATTGGAATATATCATCATCAGTAGCTCAACAGCCCCCATACTGGGTTTAATAAGGCCGTCTGCCTGCTGGCAGATTTCTGAGACAGGAGATCGTTTCTTTTTACGAGGTAGGGTTGTCAGCACTACGCCCAACGCTCTACAACCATATAAGACTGATACCTACTGTTTACAGTGGATTCCAAACCACTACAAACATCCATGGCACTGCCGGGACTCGAAGTCGAAAACTTGGTGGTACCAAGCGCCAGAGCGTTAGCCACTCGGCCCATTGGAATATATATTGGAATAAATTGGAATATTGGAATGTTTATAATTTTTAAATCGTCTTCAGTCTATCGTTTAATCGTCTTCCGTCTATCGTTTAATCGTCTTCCGTCTATCGTTTAATCGTCTTCCTTAGATTAAGTTCATTCAAGAGCAAACGAAGTAAGGTACCAAAAAATATGGTGACAAATATTTGGGGGCATATATTCATACATATATATATATACCTAAATATTTGTAACCATACACACACACACACGTATATATATGAATATATGCAACCAAATATTTATAACCATATATATATATATATACACACAATATATATATATATGATATGCCCCAAATATTTGTAATCATATGTATACACACACACACACACACACACACACACGTATATATATGAATATATGCCCCCAAATATTTATAACCATATATATATATATATACACACACACACAAACAACACAAACAAACACACACACACACACGTATATATATGAATATATGCCCCCAAATATTTATAACCATATATATATATATACACACACACATATATATATATATATGAATATATGCCTCCTAAATATTTGTAACCATATGTATATACACACACACACACACATATACACACACACACACACACACACACACACACACACACACACACACACACATATATATATATATATATATATATATATATATACATGCAGAACCCGGCATACGTTTTCCTGCCAAAAGATATATTATAGAAAATTACATATCACGAATTCTCCATGTTACAATATAATGATTTTCATGGATATCGTTTGAACAGTAAATAAGATGAAATGCTGCAGCGCCATCTGGGTGGCAAGTAATAATAAAGTGGATAGCGCAAACCTATTTTCCATATTCCAATACATATTATTACCAATTTTCATAGAGATTGGTTGAACGGTATAGGAGTTTATCAACTCCTATAGATATACTTATCCTATAGATATAACTAGATACACTGCAGCACCATCTGGTAGCGACTTACAACAAAGGGGATAACATAAAAACATTCTCCACAAAAACATTCTCTTGTCAAACACACAAAATCATCAAAAATCGGACCAGCCGCTTAGAGGTAATTATTTAACTAGTAATTATATAATTATATAACTAATAATTATAATTATTTACTAACTGTATTTTAACTAATCGAATTGATTAGTTAAATACAGTTAGTTAATGTCAAATACATGTACAGAAGAATTATACATATAAAGCTATATATACTATATATATACATATATTTAAAAAACTGAAAAACTAGAAAGGTGTTTGAGGAGAAAGCTGTTAATTACCTTCTTATTAAAAGAATCAAAATGTTTTTATTATACATCAAATAAAAATGTTAATTAATTAAATATTCAGATAATAAAAGATATGAGATATCGAATTTATTACTCATTATTTTTAAAAAAAAATTATTCATTTTCCTGTAATAAAAACCCATTATAAAAACTTCCTTATAAAATAATTAGTTCTTCTTGTTATTTTTTCAAAAGTTACAGTAAGTTTCATTAAAAAAAATCCATTAAAATTCAGTCCGATATTCAAAATATATGTGAACAGAAATGCTAGAAATATTAGCATATAGCATTTTTTTTATATTGCTTTGAAAAAGGTTATTGGAATATGTAAATTAATGTTTCATTTTCTAATTGTTAAATAAAAATATTAATGCTTTTTTTACTGAGGATTAAAAAAAAAAAAAAAGGTATTAATATTTGGCGTACCAGAAAGTTATATACCTAACGCTCACGTTTTATTTTTATAAGAACATTTCTTATACAGAAAGTTCAATATTATTTTTAGATCATTATTCTATATAAGAACATTTCTAAATTTTTGACGATTAAAAATTTGCACTGATTAGTTAAATTTTTAATTTTTATTTGGCTAATGATTCAATACTTGAATTATAAAAGATACATTCAATACTTGAATTATAAGATACATTCAATAAAAGAAAAGATACTTTATTCAATACTTGAATTATAAAAGATACTTTATTCAATACTTGAATTATAAAAGAACTTTATTCAATACTTGAATTATAAAAGATACTTTATTCACGTTTTACTTTTTATTCAATACTTAATTAAGATACTTTATTTCAATTTATTATAAAAGATAAGTTACTTGAATAGATCTGTTTACTTGACTTATTATTTTTATATTATAGAACATTTCTTATACAGAAAGTTCAATAGTCTGTTTAGATTATTATTTTGTATAAGAACATTTCTTACACAGAAAGTTCAATATTTCAATATTCCTTTTTGATCGTTATTCTGTAATAACATTTCTAACCCTTGAAGATTAAAAAATTTGAACTGATTAGTTAAATTTTTAAAATTTTTATTTGGCTAATATTTCAATACTTGAAGTGTAAAAGGAAAAATTTCGAATTATTTTTATTGGCTCCATTTATGTCAAATGAAGAAATTTCAGGAAATAATTCAATGAATTTTTGTAAACTTACTGAACACTTATGTTTCAATAACCTCTTTATGTAATCATAGTTTAACGACTGCAAAGAATTTTGAGTCTACAATTTTTTCTTCATTCAACCATGAATTCAGCTTCAACGATGCGTTCGTTTACCAAACAAATGTAATGGATTTTCTATTAGAAAACAACAGTATGTTTTCGTTCTTAAAATTTATTATTATTTTTTAAAGTAAAAAATTATTATTATTAAATAATTATTAATTATATTTTATAGATACAAAATTGTTGTATATTATATATTATTAAGTACTATTTTTTACTTTAAAAAGAATCGTTGTACATAAATGAGCCGTTTTTGCATATGATTTTCTAGTTAGTGATGAATTAATTGCAATTTTCAAGTTGGAAAACATCAGTTTACTTTATTAAAAATTTATTTTAAATATTACTTAATTTATACATTGTAACACACATATATATATATATATATATCAATTTTAATGTCGAATTTAAAATCAATCACTTGTAAGAATATAAAAATAGAACTTTGTCACTTTTACAATCAACACAAAATAGATATTAGATTGGATATGTGATATTAGATTGGAAATAAGATATATATTGAATAATGGATAGTATTTTTTATCCAATATATATATCTTATTTTTTTATGATATTTAGGTTTCTCGAATATTTTACAAAATTCCACATGCATTTTATTTAAAAATATTTCCTGCTCACGAAAGAATACTTTTAGGAACTAAATAATGGTACTGTTTTTCCCAAACATTCATTTTTCGAATTAATTTCAAAATATAATAATCATATTTCTTTTGTAATATAATAACTGTAATAAGGGGTTTTGTAAACTTTTTACATTTTTATTTCCATTCTGAGTGATCTCAGGTTTTCTTTATTACGCGTTTTCATTGAAAATTTCTTTGAAAAATAACAAATCCAATTAACACTGGCAAAATATTTTGTCTTCTTTGTCAGGAAGAATTGACTGAAAACAACTAAACAACTGCTGCCTTAAGATAATGAATTTATAAGTAGAATTTTTAAAATTACCCACACAAATGAAATTACTTAATAAAGGCATTATACAAATTGTTCATGGAAAATGTATAAGTAGTATTTCAAGCTATATTTATTTTATTCCATATTCTAAAACTACTTTATTACTGAAATATAATGGAGACTGAATTTCACGTAATAAATAATTGAGCATGAATTAACATTCGTTTCAATTATGTATTACTTAACATCGGTTACTTTATGTTCTAATTATATGTCGATAATATAAGGAGACTGAAAAACTAACATATAATGGAGACTGAATTTCACGTGATAAATATATTAATTAGGCATGAATTAACTTTGGTTCCAATTATGTATTACCTAACATTGGTTATTTTATGTTCTAATTATGTATGTCACGAACAGTACACCGATGGGTACACAGAGGGAGGGAAGTGGCTTTTAGAAGATGGTACCAGTTGGAACGTTGAAAACTACCACTCGAAAAATCGTTCCAGTTTCTAGATGTCAGACACTTACAAACACTATCACAGTCGCCATCGAGTCATTTCACTCTATTGTGAAATTAATGATTATAACACACGCTACACCTATAGTAGATTCGAATCTATGCCCTGCATGACAGAGTTGTCTCTGGGCTTCTAATTAGACAAATGCATCATTAAATTGTTGAATTTGTCATGTATTGCGCTTTATATCAATTAAAAAATTGTTTCTTAAATCGATATTCAATATTTAAGCAACTTATCCATCTTTGGGCAATGTTGATGGCCTAACAAAATGGTCTAAGAGGGGTGACATGTTTTTCAAAGCATGACAAACTATCTTCGCTTCACGCCCTATAAACACTTGTTCCAAATAGAAAAGTATTTAACAAATATTTTATTATCTATCTGTGAGGTGTGCCAATATGATATGTTTATAACTGTGACCAATATTTTACACTAGAAACATTCGTGCGAAATGTTGTTTAATTGGAGAACTACGGAGAAAGTATTTTCTTTCATCTCTACGTTTGTTTGGTTGTCCGATTATAATTTGCTTGATCATAAATAGTTTATAAATATATTGTTGATATTTGCAAATGAATAGATCAAAATATTTATGTTATTAAAAAAATCGATAAGTTTTCTGTTTTAGTTACTTTTGTTTTCATATTAAAATGCTTGTGATTGAACATAAAATATACTTTTAAGTATAAGAGCTGTTAATTAACTGAAAATAAATATCTTATTTATAACTAATGGATAGTTATAATCAATAGTTATAAAAATATAATTTTATATTGAAATATAAAATTAAAGTAAATTAACTAATTAATTAAAAAATAATAAAATAATTAAAAGTAATTAAAACATATTAAAAATATAAATAAATAAATAAATTATTATTTTATTAATTAAAAGTAATTAAAATATACTTTTAAATATAAAACCTGTTAATTAACTGAAAATAAATATCATATTTATAACTAATGGATAATTATAATCAATAGTTATAAAAATATAATTTTATACTGAAATATAAAATTAAAGTAAATTAACTAATTAATTAAAAATAATAAAATAATTAAAAGTAATTAAAACATATTAAAAATATAAATAAATAAATAAAATTATTTAATTAATTAAAAGTAATTAAAATATACTTTTAAATATAAAACCTGTTAACTAACTTAAAAATAAAATAAATATAATGGATATATAATCAATAGTTATAAAAAATATAATTTTATATTGAAATATAAAATTAAAGTAAATTAACTAATTAATTAAAAATATATAAAATAATTAAAAGTATAAAACATATTAAAAATATAAATAAATGATAAATTAAATAATTAATTAAAAGCAATTAAAAACACTTTTAAATATAAAAACCTGTCAACTAACTGAAAATAAATATCATATTTATAATTGGATAGTTGTAATCAATAGTTATAAAAATATAATAATATATTAAAATAAATGTTAGAGTTAATTAATCACTCAATTAAAAGTGATTAAAATATATTAAAAATATAAAATTGATTTAATTAATTAAAAGTACTTAAAATATACTTTTAAGTATAAGAGAGGCTGTTAACTAACTGAAAATAACTATCATGCTTATAATTATAACTATCCATTAATTATAAGTATGATATTTATGATAATTTAAAATAATTTATCTTTTAAAATTTATTTATTTTCAAATAATACATGATAATTTAAAATAATTCACCTGTTATAAAAATATATCAGGGAATATTTTTAAATTATCATGCTAATTAAAAGAGTTGCTTTGCTTTTTTTCTGTCGTTAAATAATAAAATATTTTTGTCTTTAATAAACGTGAAAATATTTAAAAAAAATGTATTAGAAAAGTTATTAAAAATAAGGAAAATCTTATTAGTTTACTAAATTATTAAACTTAATTAAACTAAATTAGTTTATCATTTTCCATTAATTCTTAAATTACATTTCCGAAAATTTACTAATTAAAATTAATTGATGAAGTGAAAATCATTTTAATTTATTACTGAAAATTAAAAAAACATGCATGATATATATAGTTATTTAAAAAATGCATAATATACATACAATAAGAAAAATTCACAAAATACATATATTCAAAAAAAATTCATAACATACATATATCTAAAATAGAATTCATAACATACATATATCTAAAAAGAATTCGTAATATACATATATTTAAGAAACATATTAAAAAAAAATTCATAATGTACATATATTAAAAAAATCATGATATACATATATTCAGAAATATATTCCATAAATTCAACAAATATATGTATCAAGAAAAACAAATGATTTAAAATTAAATAAATGTATTAATCATAAGCATAATTAACAACTTTAAATCTATTAATTTATTCAATAGATAATTTCTTTATTAACCAAACCTAAATTACACAAAAACAAACAATTTTCAATGATATTTTGTACAATAATTTTTAAAAAAGCTGTAAATTAATATCTAAGTTATAAAGATAATTAGCAAATTTAACGTATTTAATTTTTAAATAAAGTTAACAAATTTGAAATAATTCTTGTAAAATAATTTTTAAAGCTGTAAAATTAATGACAATCCAAATTAAAACAATAATTCACAAATTTAACAATCTATTTATTTCTTTTAAACAAAGATAATAAATTCAAAATATTTCTTGTAAAATAATTTTTAAAAGCTGTAAAATAATAACAATCTAAATTATAACAATAATTAACAAATTTAACGATCTATTTCTTTTAAGTAAAGTTAACAAATTTAAAATAATTCTTTATCACGGAATCATCTTGTATAACTCTTTTTTACTTTCTATTCATTCTTTATATTAAAAGATTTCTCGTATTGTTTCTGTAATCCTTAAATCTCTTTTTGTGAAACAACATTTTGTACTTTATTTCTTGTATAAGTTTTTATGTATGCTATTTTCTGTATTAAAAAATGAACAGGAAACTTCAGAAAAGATAAGAAATGTCATGTTGCTGTCAGATTTCTCCTTTTTGTCTTTATATCATTTCCTTCAGTAAAATCCATCCTTAATTTCTGTCAGTATATAACTTTTATTTAACAGAAACAAATAAATTAAAAAAAGACTTATTTCATTTCTGTTCCTTATGACTATTTAGGTCAAATGCTTCAATGACCGAATATTTCTAATATTCAATGGCATGGGAATTTGAAAATAATGATAATAAAAAATAAAAATAAAAATAAATTTGTTTTCTTGTTTGACGTTTTCATTTATCTAAATTTATTTTTGACTTCACTTTTCTGTAATTATTTTTTAAACTTGCACCAATATAATGAAAAAATTTTATTTAGAGTTCATTTTAAAGAATAATTAAATGGCATTATTTTTTCGTATTTTTAGAATTATTATTTTTCGTTAAATATTAAAAATTTTTTTCGGAGAAAATCCCATTATATAATTTATATAATTATATAAGTTTAATTCCAGTCAAAATAAATTAATATAGTTCCAAAATATTTTTCATTTTCATCATAAAATATAATGAAAAAATTTTTTTTTACAGTTCATTTAAAGAATATTTAATATTCAATGGTATTATTTTTTTCATATTTTGGGATATAAAGTTGATTTAAATTTTTATAAATAGATTTTCTTCTGGTTAAATATTAAAATTGCTCTTTCGCAAAAAAAATTAAAAAAAATTTAATTTCTACTTTATTTTTAAGTTTAATTCCAGTCAAAAATAAATTAATATAGTTCCAAAACTTGCATTTTCAATATAATGAAAAATTTTTTACAGTTCATTTTAAAGAATAATTAAATGGTATTTTTTTTTTTTTCATATTTTGGGATATAAAAGTTCTTGCAAAGTATTTTGATATAAATTTTGTATAAATAGATTTTCTTCTGGTTAAATATTAAAATTCTTTTTCGGAGAAAATTAAAATAATAATATATAATTTCTACTTTAATTAATAAGTTTTAATTCAGTCAAAATAAATTAATATAGTTCCAAAAATTTTTGCATTTTCATCATAAAATATAATGAAAAAAATTTTTTACAGTTCATTTTAAAGAATAATTAAATGGTATTATTATTATTTTCATATTTTAAGATATAAAGTTTCTTGCAAAGCATTTTGCATAAAATAATTTTTTTTTGGTTAAATATTAAAATTCTCTTTGGTAAAAAAAAATCATATAATAATGTGTAATTTCTTTAAATAATAAATTTTAATTCCAATCAAAATAAATTAATATAGTTCCAAAATATTTTTGTATTTTTATCAAAAACTATAATGAAAATTTTTATTTAGAGTTCATATTAAAGAATAATTAAACGGCATTTTTTTCATATTTTAGGATATAAAGTTCCTTTCAAAACATTTTGATATTAATTTGGTATGCACAATTTATTTTGATTAAATATTAAAATTTTTTGTAAAAAATTTATATAATAATATGTAATTTCGTTAATTAATAAATTTTAATACCAGTCAAAATAAATTAATGTAGTTTCAAAATATTTTATATTTTTATCATAAAATACAGTGAAAAATTTTATTTAGAGTTCATTTTAAAAAATAATTAAATGGTATTATTTTTTTTTTTCATATTTTGAGATATAAAGTTACTTAAAACATTTTGATATAAATTTTATAAATAGATTTTTTCTTCAGGTTAAATATTAAAATTCTCTTTCGCAAAAAAAATTAAATAATAATATGTAATTTCTAATTTAATTAATAAATTTTAATTCCATTCAAAATAAATTAATATAGTTCCAAAATATTTTGCATTTTTATCATAAAATATAATGAAAAATTTTGTTTAGAGTTTCATTTAAAGAATAATTAAATGGTATTATTTTTTTCGTATTTTTAGGATATAAATTTTCTTACAAAAGCAATTGATATAAATTTTGTATGAATAATATTTTTGTTTAAATATTAAAATTCTCTTTTGTAAAAAATTATATAATAATATGTAATTTCATTAATTAACAAATTTTAATCAGAATCAAAATAAATTAATATAGTTCCAAAATAGTTTGCATTTTTGTCATGAAACATAATGAAAAATTTGTTTAGTGTTCATTTTAACAGTAATATTATATAGTAATATTGTTTTATTATTTCTTATTGTAGATTTACATGGAGATCCTTGACCGCATAGCGGCCACTAGCTCCTTCACTGTAAAATGTTGAAACATAGCAGTGGTCACATGCCCTTTGAGTAAATAAGAAAAATAGATAATTAAATGGCCTTTTTTTAATAAAGAATTATTTATTTAATAAAATTATAAAATGAAAAATAACAAAAATTTCAAAAGTGTAGATGTTGGTAAAATCAGTTGCATGTAATAAAAAAAAATAATAATAAAAAACAGAATGAGCAAAGGTCAAATTAGGAGAAAAATAGCTTAATAGCTTAGAAAAAAAATAGCTTTAAGAAAAGCGTTTTTTTTCATCTAGGCAGTTGTAAGAAATTAATTTAATATATTTTAGAACAGTGCGAGGTCTTTTGCTATGTTTCCGGGAAAAAATATCATAATCGTAATTTTTGTAGGATATTTTAAACAGGGTTAAAATATCCTGATGTTTCGCATATCATCATAGAATTTAGTAGAAATTTTGTGAACAAATTGTCTTAAACTTGGAATCGAGATCTCGTCTAATATCGTCATTACGAAAGTACCAGGGTGAATTCGTTAACATTCTGAGAGTTTTGTTCTCAAGCCTTTGAATAATTTCAAAATTTGTACGTGCAACAGAACCCAAACTGGGCTTTCATAAGCTAATACTGGACGAAGATAAGAGAGATATATTAGAATTTTGAGATTAAGAGGTAAAACTGAATTTCTATTGATTAAAGGATAGAGAATTCTTAATTATTTTATTATTTTTTTCATATTTTAGGATATAAAGCTTCTTGTAAAGTATTTTGATATAAATTTTTTACAAATTTTTTCTTTTGTTAAATATTAAAATTCTCTTTTGTAAAAAAAAAAAGTATATATATATATATATATATATATAATAAAACGTAATTTCTTTAATTAATAAATTTTAATTCTAGTCAAAATAAATTAATATAGTTCCAAGATATTTTACATTTTTATCATAAAATATTGTCATGTTATTCTGGCACATTTTTTGAGTGTATTAATATATGAATAAATTTAGCAATAACAACAAAAAAATTTAACTTGTAACACTAACGTATGTATTCAGACAACTAATTTCAGTTTTTAGCTCGCTAATTCAGATTTTTAAAGTTATTGTAATTTTTAAAAATTTACACCTATATAATGAGAAATCTTAACTGGCATTCAGTTAAACATAAATTCAATAAATACCTTTTATCATATTTTTAGGCTATAAAACTGATTGTAAAACATTTTAATAAAATTTTTGTGCCGAAGAATTTTTATTGTTTTGTTTTCATTTAAACGTTAAAATTTATTTCTGTAAAAATATTTAAATAATCATAATAAATAATAAAGTTAAATTAGTTTTAATTCTAATCAAAACAAATTTATATAACTCAAAAATATATCTAGCATTTTAATCATAAAATATGGCCATGTTACCTAAAAAAGTTTTGAATTCTTTTTAAAAAAAAATGAAAAATGGTAATGAGAAAAAATTTGATTTGAAGCACTTTATGCATGTATTATTTCACTTAAATCAGTTAATTTTTGGTTAGTATTGTAGGTTTAAAATTAATCATAATTTTAAGTGTATTTTTTAATAATTAACATATTTATATTGAAAAAACTTTCATAAAAATCAGATTAAAAAATAATTAAATGAAATTATTATTATTATATTTGTATTTTAGACAGTAAAATTACAATATAATTTTCAATATAATATATAATATATTTTTAATATAATATATTAAAATTACAATATTGGTTTCAATATAATTTTGTGCCAAAAGTGCTCAGATGGCCAATTGACAAGCATTCTGGCCGTTGGTACCACAGGTTTTAGGTTCGAATCCTGGTGCTGTCATGGATTGTTAGTGGTTCGGAATGAACGTTAAATTATAGGTCTCAGGTCTAATTAGCCCAAAGTGTTCACAAGATGACAGTAGCCCTGAATGGCCGAGTGTCTGGTGCTCGGTGTCATAGATTTCGGGTTCGAATCCCGGCGATGCTGTGGATGTTTGTAGTGGTTCGGAATCCACTTTAAACCGTAGATCCTGGTCTCAAATGACTATATAGCTTCACAAAACCAAGTCAGACTTCTATCTACAGGTGCTCCATCACAACAGAAGCTGCCCCTTCTCTTCAACCATGAGTCCATACGGGTTCGTGGGCTTGGTCTAGTTGTCTGCCAAGTGGAATAAGAAACAACAATAACAACAAGATGACCACAGAGCGACAAACCAAACCAATCTAGATGTCAACCAGAATTAGATGTATATAAATAATTATAATATATCACATATTAACTACTAAATAATTAGCTTTAATCTATTCAAAAGAGAGATTAATACAGCTTTAAAATATTTCTCAATGTTATCATAAAATATGTAGACCACCTTTGAATTCATTATGATATAATTCCATTTTCAGATATCTCTACTATTAACTAACTAAAACTTAAATAATCCTATTCTGATATGTGTAACAATTACAGTAAAAAAAATTTTTGATTATCAGATGCGATAAATTCAGTGTTATAAATCTGCTTTCAAATGCTCTTTTTCTAACCCAGTTCCATGATATGAGCAGCCCCTTCTGCGCTGATAATGACGGTTATCAGTTTAAAAATATACGTCCATCTTTTTTGTTTTTGTCTGCTAAATTGTTCTTCTAGTTTCAAGATATCAATCGCTCTAGTCGCGAAAAGGAAAGATGTTTCGCATAGAATTGTTATTTTAACGAATAAAAAAAAAAAAAAGGGAAGATGGAATATTTTAGCCATATCTATATGACTCAATGAGTTTGTTATTTTTTACTGTCCACTGTGCATTGTTCGACTGATAGTTTCTCCAATTTTCATTAAGATATCTATTTTGACCAGAAAAAAATTGCAACAATAGTCTTATTTCGATATATTTTAAGTTAAAATATAAATAAATTTGAAATTTTAATTAAAAAGATTTTCTCAAAACAGTTGAATAGATTATGTTATTTTCTTGAAGTTTAATCATATATCATTATTATTTATCACTGTTTCCGACTCGTGGCTTAACGTGGTAACGTGCACCGCTGGTGAGCATTAGGGCGGAGGTTCAATACTCTGTCAAGTTTTTGTTGTAGACACTGTTTCAAAAAAAGAAAAGACTCGAGGGCGTTTATAATGTTCCGCATCTTGCATCGTTAGTCGTACTACCTGGTGGATGTTTTCCGGCTTTTCTCCCATACAATACGCAAATGTGGTAGGGTAAAGTCAATAAAAAGTCCTCCTGAAAGGGAGGACTTTTAGAGCTTTACTCTTCCCTTCTTCTTCAGCGTCACGGTGTCAAATCAGACTTCTACCTACGGGTACTCCATCACAACAGAAACTGTTCTCCTCTTCCCACCTTCCATGAGACGACCTGATGATCAATTGACTAGAGCTCTCGGTGCTTCAGATTCGAATCCTGGCTGTGGTATGGATGTTTATTAGTGGTTCGGAATTCACATTAAACTATAGTTCTGGTCTAATTAGCCTAAGGTGTGCACAAAATGACCGTAGAGCGACAAAACAAAACAAACAAGCAATCCTTCCATGAGACCACACGAGTTTATGAACTTGTAGATGTTGCTATCTACTAAATGGGATAAGAATACATATATTTATGACTACTAATACTGGATTTGAATTGTATATTTCGTGCTTTTCAGAAATTATCTATTTTTCAGGTAAATTTTTATAAAATTATTTTGTCTATTTATTTGTCGTGCTTTTCATAAATTGTATATTTTCAGGTAAATTTTTGTAAAATTTTCACAAACCAGTTTACACTTTATACAAAAAGTATATTGCAAAACAAATTAACAATCTTATTAATTTCTTTTGCGCTCAAAATATGTCCGTATATTATTTAAATTGAAATGGGGCAATATTACCTACTTACGAAATTCATTTAAGACAGCAGCAATTGAAGTACGACAAAAAGCTATGTTTTATATGATTACTTGTAAATCTCTTAAATTAAGAGTTTTGTAAATATATTTTACTTGCTTCCCAAAAGAGAATGAAATATATGATTTATGTATAAAATCAGCTGTTTTAAATGTGTTAATTTCCTTAACTTATTCACAGTTTCAAAACTGTGAATAAGTTAAACTTATCGTATTCAAGTTTCAACTTTCTTTTGGCTTAAGATTTCTTTAAAGACACCGCTGGCAGTGTTAAAAGCTTTTTAATGGAAGTTTTCCGGTGAAAGTGGGAATAAAAGCAATGTGGAAGTCTTTATGATGTTAATCCGAGTGCTGTTTCTTTATAATCACTTAATGGTGTGTCTGGATACTTTCATATCAGTTTAAAAAATAGGGTTTAAAAATTAGTTTTGCTGTTTGTAGGTAAATTGTTGAATAAAAAACAAAAAAATATCAAAATATTTTATTTTATTTAATCTTGCATTTCAGAAATAGTGTATTTTTTGTAAATTGTGTAATTTTTTAAAACTTCCACAAATTGGTTTTATATAAAAGTATATTGCAGCAATATTGTTAATTTCTTTTATGTACAAAATATATATGACACTTATTTATGAAATGATCGAAATAAAACATTTCTACTATTTTTTTCAAAATATCTATATTACCACATATTTTGTTGAAATGTTTTTTACACAAGGAAAATTTGAACAAAAATATGTGGTAATATAGTTATTTCGAAACATTTCGTTACATTTCAGTGATATAAATAGCTGCAAATGAAAAAATTCTTCCCAAAAACTTTTAAAACTTTTTAATTTTTTCATTTTTCCTAAACTAACATTGAAAGTTTCATAAAAATATCTTGAATGTCTCAAATTTATGCAAAAAAGAAATTTTGACAAAACGTAATTTGAGTATTTTTTAACAGTAAAAATATTATTTTGGTGTATAGTCTTAAAAGTTCTTTTTATGATTTATTTATTATAAAAAGAAAAACAGTTTTGGAAGCAAAATCTCTTGTAAAATAGGATTCACGAATTAAAATAGTTGCCCAAAATGTTTAAAAATTGACTTTTACATCAGACGAATATATATTTATCTCTTTTTAGGCAACTTAAATTCATATAATAATCCATACTTATAACAATAATTTTTACAATAAAGATATTTCGTAACAGTATAAATACTTTCTGCGCATATAATTAGCTTCGTTATATAAAATCCTCCTCTAGTGCTGTATAAGATTCGTATATCCTTTACCAACACGAAAATCAATTTATTCATCAAAAATTTTTTCTTTTTAATTTTTTAAGTCCAATCGAGTACAATATTACAATAACAACGTTTCATCCAATCCTCCATACATTTTTCGTAGGCTGATTTAAATATGGCCTTTATTACCTTTAGAGAATTTTTCTTTTATGGCTTCAATTGAATCAAAACGCCTTTCCAGAGGTTGGAAACGAAAAAGTTACTTGATGCCAACGTTTGGTCGATGACAGCCGTTGAGTTTTTGGCTAAAAACTCTTGCACAGTGATGACTTTTTGCGTGATGGCGCATTATCGTGGTAAAAACCCATGAATTGTTCTTTTTAAAAATCTGATAGTTTTTGGCTGTTATTCTCGTGCAAACTTGGTTGAAATTCATGAAATTCATGAAATCTAAATAATATTCCTTATTCTCGGATTGTCCCTCCGGAATTAATTTAGAGTGCACTATGCCAAAGAAATTGAAAAAGAAACAAATAAAAAGATGTCAGTATCCCTTTGATTTTCGCTCAACTTTGACATGATTGGCTGGGCTTGGCTCGTTTTCGAAACACCATTCAGAAGACTGTTTGCTTGTTTGTATGTTGAAGTCGTAAACCCATTTCTCGTCACTAATTATTATGCATTTCATGAAAGCGAAGTTCATAAAATCACGGTAAATCAAGTCTTCAGCAACCTGCTTTTTTTTTTGCACAAAATTGAACTCCGTCTGAACCAGTTGTCGGCGAATCGATTCAGGCTCAAAATACCACTCAGAATGTTATGAGCTGAATTAAAAGATACTTTCATATCATCAGCCAATTCTCTATTGCAACTTTTGACCACCAACCTTTTGATTTTGTCAATGTTTTCATCGATCGTAGCAATTGAAGGTCAACCAGAATGAGACAAATCAATTACCACTTCTGGTTCTTCTCTGAATGCTTTATACCATTTATATGCTTGTTTTTGACATGCAAGATTCATCGTAGATCTTCTGTAACATTTTTGGCGATTTGGCACATTAAAATTAGTTTGAAATACAAAATTTAAAAGCAAACTCTTAGTTCAAGTAAATTTTTTTCTGTAAAAATCGCCAGTATACAACAAAAATTGCTGTTGTCAACTCACTGAGTGATAGATCGAATTGAAATTCCGCATGGCATCAATACAGTGCTACCAACTTACAAAAAGAAAAAGCAATTACAGCGGTGTCTTTTAAATGCGTGTTTTAAATTATAAATTCCGGATATTTTTTATGTAGAATCTAGATCAATTAGAAAAAACCTCACAAGTGAACTTCAGATAATTTTAGGTTCAGATATTTACGTTTTCAAAAATCATTATGTATACATAATATTTTTAATAAAGGATTAAAAAATATTTTTTTGAAAAAAAAAAACCTAACCGTATGTCATATTTTTTCATATATGTTTATATATTTTTCATATATATTTTTTAATTTTATATAATACAAAATAATAAAATTAAATTGATTAATGGATGTAAGTCATTTAATTTTATAATCAATTTGCACGAATGATAATACTTATACTTTATTTGAGTACTGTAGATTCTTTTTATTAGTTCCATTTATTAGTTTTTGTAAGTTCCATTTGTTTATATATTAGAATATTTAAAATTTTAAGATTATAATTTAAATTTGAATGAACTAAAAGATTTGACGAAATAAAAGGAAAATACATTAAACATTATTTTAAATATAAAAGGAAGATGTCTTACTAAAAACGTCATTAACTAGTTTTTCCTCTTCAAACTGGACTTATACCACTTTCCCATAAAAGATATTTGAAGTTATTCTAAACGGAAAAGTGAATTCTATATTAAGAATGAGTTATATTTTTTAAAACGTTCATTCATGTTAAAATCTCGAATTCTTGAGATTTATATACCTTGTGTTGCCATTCTGTTGTTATTTTTCTTTTAATTGAGCTTCGTAAAGATCGTTTGCATAATTGTTGGTAGTCAAAACTTAAAACGCCTTAATTTAAATATAAAAGGAAGACATCCACGCATTACCAAAAACATCATTACCTATTTTTTCCTTTTAAATTGGACTTGTACCACTTTCTTATAAAATGGTTCATGTTTTTCTGAATTGAAAAGTGAATTCTAAATCGAGAGTGAGTTTTTTTTATGTTCGTTCCTTTCAAGCTTTCCAATTTCGAGACCCTTCTTTTCTTCTAAATCAAAAACCTAAAACAACACCTTGTTGAAATTTCCATTCAAAACAATTAATTATCTGTCATTCACGACAAGTGACCTAGCCTTAATTCACTTTCATCTGCTCCATTTTCTTTTGTTCTTTGCCACAATTTTTGGAGCATCTTTACGACAGGCGAATTTCTCCTCTACTTCCCTTTCCGGATCTTTGGCAAGTCAGGGATTCTCCAGCCATTATTACCCTTCTTCATTTTCTTTAAACAGCTCTTCTGCGTTCGATTTTTCCTTCTGTTTACGAGCCACTGCCCCCAGTCATTCTTCACGGGATTCCAACTTCCTGTTGCCATCCTGCCGTTATTTTTCTATTAATTGAGCTTCGTAAGTATCGTTTGCATAATGCTTGGAAGAGTTGAGGTCACCAATTGGGCGAAGAAAGATAATTTATTTTCTAGAGGCATGCAAGTAACGCCACAAGTGACTTAGGTGTCCGAAATGTGGTGTTTGAGAGATAAAAGACAACAAATGGTGACAAAGGATTGCATGTTAAAGGGCCTTAAAAGCGTATTTATGTGCGAATATTGCAGTTTTTCCTGAAAAGTATTCTAAGTAAAGTATTGCGTCACGCAAGATTCTATGTGAAAATCTTTGAAAGATGACGAATCGATATTAAATAAAAATAGTCAGCATATATTAGATGATATCACTTATTTGTAGATAAATTTATTTGTTCATAATTACATAAGAAAACTAAACTTAGCGCATAAAATATTAAAAAAATAAGATTAAAGATAAAAATTTTTTAATGTTATTTTCTACCATGCAATTTAACAATCTAATTTCCAATGTGAAATTCTGTCTTTGTAGTACTGTATTCAAAAATTTCCACACTCACACCAAGCCTAATTTAGGTTTAATATCGCAATTTAGTAAACTATTATCGTCTTTAAACCGTTCCAGTCTGTGTTTTTATTCATACTATTCTTCTAAAAGCGATATAAATCACAAGTGATCCACGCGCATGTTGTTAAATTTCTTTGAACAACTAGTAATTAACTGATGGGAAGTTAGATTAAGCTTTGTACTTTTTTTTTTTTTTTTTTCGTTTTTTAAAAAAAATTTTGTGTTCTAATTTACATAGTTGTTCTTATTATCCTTTTCTTTTATTTTGGAGCAGATATAAATTAAAATGATATTCAAGCATATATATTATCAAATATAGCAGTTAGAAAATTGTCCAGCAAGATAAAAAGCAATATTAATTAATTATGCAATTAAAAGTGATATTTATGCACCTATATTATCAAATACAAAAGTTGGAAAATTTTGATCTACTATATTGAGCTAATGTAAGTTAAAATGCAATATTTAATTATGCAAATAAAAGTGATATTTATGCATATATGTTATCAAATATAGCAGTCGGAAAAGTGAACATTAAGATAAAATTTAATGCAATTTATTGTTTTTAAAATTACTAATGATTTATGATTTACTGAAGGAAAAATTTTCAAATTTAAATTTTTCGACAATCCCAATCAACTATGTATGTTAAATAGTTATTTGTTGTATATCAGTTTGTTTTATCAGTCTACTGTAGATTAAAAAAAATGCATGTATTCAAATAAGTGATATAACGATAGATTATCGAAATAATTACAAATAACTTAAATATTTTGGCAATCTCAATCAAGTTTACACATTAAATAGTTATTAGTTGTATACCAGTCTACTGTAGATTAAAAAAAATGCATGTATTCAAATAAGTGATATAACGATAGATTATCGAAATAATTACAAATAACTTAAATATTTTGGCAATCTCAATCAAGTTTACACATTAAATAGTTATTAGTTGTATACCAGTCTACTGTAGATTAAAAAAAAAAAAATGCATGTATTCAAATAAGTGATATAACGATAGATTATCGAAATAATTACAAATAACTTAAATATTTTGGCAATCTCAATCAAGTTTACACATTAAATAGTTATTAGTTGTATACCAGTCTACTGTAGATTAAAAAAATGCATGTATTCAAATAAGTGATATAACGATAGATTATCGAAATAATTTCAAATAACTTAAATTTCTTAGCAATCCCAATCAACTTTATATATTAAATAGTTATTAATTGTATATCAGTTTACGTTTTAACAATCTACTGTAGAGTACAATAAAAATACATGCATTCAAATACGTGATATAACGATAGGTCACAGTAGCATTAATAGATTTCTAAAAATGCAATAAATATACACTTCCTTTTCACTTCCGTTTCACTTCAATGAATCGTTTAAAAAAAAAATTAAAAAAAAAGTTTTTTTAAAGTTTTAATGCCAAGAAGCGCTGTCGTGTGCCTTAATTTTACATTATGAAAATGCTAATGCTCTCAAAAACGGTTTATTTTAAGTCAGCTTTATAACGAGTTAGTCAGTACTATCACATGCATTTTATTTATTTATTTATTTTTCCAAGTAATTTTCCGTTTCTTTAATTGTTTTTTTCTTTAATTGTTATATTTAGAAAATTCATTAAATTTAAATGCGAAATTCTCAGTATCTAATTAATTCTAATATATGATTAAAAGTTTTACTATATAAACAATGCTAATGATATCTAAAAAGCTAATTTTAAATCACGCTGTAATGTGCTAAATAGTGCTGGCACATATAATTTATTTTTATTTTGGAAATTATTTATTTTTTATTTCGGTTCATTTTAAGGTTACGTTTTAAAAATA
Organism: Caerostris extrusa; assembly: GCA_021605095.1. Lineage (NCBI taxonomy): Eukaryota > Metazoa > Arthropoda > Arachnida > Araneae > Araneidae > Caerostris > Caerostris extrusa. The sequence goes on along the minus strand of BPLR01020250.1, from coordinate 16,586 downwards.
TATATTTAAAGTAAATGATGCAATCGTTGTATTTAATTAATTTGTAATTTTTTTTTAATTTAAAATTTTTAATTTATAGAACAATATAAAACAAGTTTTAATCATTTTTTAATAGCGGCCTTATGACTTAAAAGAAAATTGACATCAAAATCTGGTGTTTCTTAAATTCAACCCCCCCGACAAATCTAATGCATTCCAAGAACTAATAAATATTAAAAAAAATTTGAAAATTTACATTTTTTTTTAAAAGAAAATAAAGTTTTCAAATTAATTTTTAGAATTTTAAGAATAATTAGAAAATCAAAAACATTTATCGAACATAGCTTTTAGACTAATTTTCATGAGCAAAATTCAGTCTTTAAGTGAAAAGTTGAAAGATACTACTTTTTATAGAAAATTCGTTAAAATGTCAAATACACTGCCAAGTAAGTAAAATAATTTTTAGAAAAAAAACCCCATATAAATTCAATATCTTTATTTATTTATTTAAACGATAAGTTACATTCGTGAAATTAAAGAGATTGTAACCTAGGTTCCTCCTACGCAATTTGTCTCGTTTATCGGATTACCTGGTGGTAGTTTTCCGGGTTTACTTCTCTACGATACGCAAATGCGGGGTTGTTCCCCCCATAAAAGTCCTGCTGGAAGTCACTGCCCTTCTTCTTCAGCGGCACGGAGCCAAGTCAGCCTTCCACCGACGGGTGCTCCATCACAAAAGAAGCTGTCCCTTTTTCTCCATCCATGAGTAGATTACTCATGGGATGTTCGTTCCACACTGCACTGAGTACACTGAGAGTGTACTGAGTACACTGAGAGTGTACAGTACACTAGTATACACTTCAGTACACTGAATACCCTCCTTCCATGAGAACTGGACTTCATGGACTTGGTCTAATTGTTGCTGTCGACCAAGTAGGCTAAGAAGCAACAAAAACAGATTCTCGGTAAAAGTCATACAAATAATTTATAATTATGATACGCAAATGTGGGGGAGTTCCCCTAAAAGTTCTTTTTCGGATGGCACTGACTTCCTTTTTCAACGACAAGGAGCCAAGTGAGCCTTCTACCTACGGGTGCTTGATCACAACAGAAGCTGCCCTTTCCTTTTCATCCATGCGTAGACTATTCATGGATGTTCTTCCCGCATTGCAGGACACTGTGGATTAGACAGTGTCTGCTAAAGTAACAGTTCTGTTAAAGCCGTTAACATTAGACATTTCTGTTAAAGTAGCAGAACGACTTCTGCTTATTTTTACGTAATGTTTCACTACGTGTAGCTGCTATTTTTTTCTTTTGGGGTGATTAATAACTTTTTTACTTTTTAATGGACAGTCAATTCCCTTAAAAACAATAATTTTACTCGTCACTCATTATTGTCTTAAAACATTAATTTACTCTACTGTATCCTATTTCTTTATTTGTTCCATGTCCAGATTTTTTAACGTCTCATAAGGTTAGAAAATGTTTCAACATTTTATAGTTTACGTTGCATTGTTTTATTTACTTAAGTTACAAAAACAAAAAATAATGAAAATAAGCGAAAAGGGAAAACAAAAGTCCGAAATAAAAATAAAGCATTTCCATGCTTTATGTTGTTGAGTTTTTAACAACATAAAACATGGGAATTTTTTATTTCCGACTTTGTTTTTCCTTTTCGCTTATTTTTCATTATTTTTGTTTTTGTAACTTATGTAAATAAAACAATGTAACGTAAACTATAAAACGAAACAATTTATAGTTTACCTTACAATGTTTTTCAAAAAAAGTATCAACTTACCAGAAGTTAAAAAATCAGGAAATGGAAAAAAATAAATAAATAAGATACACTTTTATTTAATTGAGTAAAATTAATGTTTTCAGAGAATGAATTAACTGTCCGTTAAAAGTTAAAAAGTTATGAATCGCGCATGAAGAAAAAAAAATAGCAGCTTCAAAAAGTTATGAACCATTACGTAAAAAAAGCAGAAGTCGTTCAGTTACTTTAAATAAGTCTTTCTATTACTAATGATACTATTCAATTCAACAAGATGCGAGATTTCTTTGTCCATTCTTTTTATCATGTTTCAAACAGTTGAAAATATTAAGTACCTTTTTGTTGATGTGCTCGAATGGAATTCAAGGAAAAATATAAGCAGTCAACTGAATCCAATAAAAAATTGATTACTAACTTAGGTTTCAAATCAAACAATTGCTGTCCATTCTTTAAGATGGCCGCATAATTCATTTCTTTTGCACTGTATTGTTATAAATTTGAAGAACAAAAATGTAGATGTAATCAAAAATGTAAAACAGCTTAATCCTTTTTGGAATAAGATGCCCATCACTATTGTGCATTCTAGATATATTCCGTGATAAAATATTGCTATTTAATCTTTCCCATATTATATTTAAATAAAAAATAGAATCCTAACTAGGTTAAAATAAAAATTTGTTAGCTACATATTGTTTTGATGTTGATTTGAAACAATGTTACTATTATCATATTTTATAACAAAGTAAAGCAATTTTTTAATTGAATAAAGAAGTAGCTAGCTTTAATAGTTAGTAAAAATTGCTTCATACATTCTTTTCATTATTCTTAAAAAGATTAGTTTAAAAAATAAAGTTTTTCCATGATTCTTTAAGAAAATGTAAAGTTATTGCTCTTTTCTTTAAAAAAAAAAAATTTCTATTTATAATGAACTTAACCTTCGGAAAAAGAGTGTTTGTTTGACAGTAAATTGGTTTCTAAACTAAGATCGAAACTTGATGAGTGAATAGAAGTCATATACACTCAAGAGCCACAACATTATGACCACCTGTCAATAACCAGTTGGCCCACCTTTGGCGCGCAACACAGCCACAAGTCCTTGGTAGATGGCTGGAGACAGATTGTACCAGATGTTTAAGCGAACGGTCACGCAAATCCGAGATATTGCGAATTGGCGGTCTTTGAACTCTGAGCTGGCGTCCCAGGGCATCCCAAATGTGTTCTATCGGATTGGGATTCGGTGAGTTGGGCCGCCAGGACATGGAATTCAGCATCATGTCCCTGGAACCACTCCAACACAATTTTAGCCTTGTGACAAGGGCGTTGTCCTGTTGGAACATTCCATTTCCAGCTGGAAAACAGAGGCCAAACATAATACCGCCACCACCGGCCTGTGTATGACCTACTGTACATACCGCCACCACCGGCCTGAGACCTACTGTACATTGAGGGAGCAACTGCTCGCCTGGAAGACGGCGTATCCTGACACGGCCATCGTGATTCATCTGACCAGGCAACTCTCTCCCACTGATCCATGGATCAGTCACGATGTTCCCGGGCCCAGCGCAGGCGCAGTTGGCGATGACGCTTGGTCAGCAAAGGCACACGAGTGGGACGTTTGCTGCGTAGCCCCATATCGAACAGTGAACAGTGTGCTCCGATACTATTCTACTTGAACCCTGCATTGTATTGGGCTGTCAGCAGAGCCACTGTCTGGCTCACCATGCGAGACAGTCTCCGACGACCTTTTTCTTTGATAGCGTGTGGACGTCCAACACCATGTCGTGTACTGCTGGTTTCACCGTTATTCATCCACTTTGCATAAGTACTAACAACTGTAGATCGCGAACAATCCACGAGTCGTGCAGTTTCGAAAATACTTGTTCCGAGCCTTCGAGCCATTACAAATCTGCCCTCTATCAAAGTCGCTTAGATCCGCAGCCTTTCCCATCACACACAGAAGTAAGTGAAAGAATGATTCTTCAGACTCTCCAGCAGCAGTTAAATACCACTTCCACCTGATCACGTGCCTTCCACGTCATCCAGGCCAGTTCATTGCAAAATGTAGGGGGAGGGTCATAATGTTTTGGCTCTTGAGTGAATATGTGTATATATATATGAATACATACTTACATATGGCTTTTTATTCACACGACTTATATAGAAGTCTAAAGTTTCCATATTTAAGTCGATGATAATCAATAGTAAATCTAAGGATTAAATAATTATAGATAAAACAGATAATAATTTACATCCGCAACAGGATTAAATAATAGTTAACCTATCTAAGTCTACCTTCCATCACAACAAATGAATGAAATTACTATTTTCACTGACTCAAGATCTCTTAATAATTTTTCAAATATGGTCTTGAACATTATAACTCTTTTTAGAACAAATCTACAGCTTGCACAGAATGTGTATCCTGCAGTAAATCCTTGCTCATGTGGATTTGAAATTTAATAAAATTGCATTTTTTTTTGGCGAAGAATGCCAGAAATCTGGATCAAACTGTCATTCCTACTTACATTGCAGATGTCTTGGCAAAAGCTAAACATATAATTCCTTCTAAAATAAAACTGAGAATTGAACTTATAATTCTTCTAAGAACAAATTACAGCATTAAATGTCGACAGAAGAACAACTACTACTTACATAAGATTAAGGATGAAGCACCGCAAAACATGAAAACTTCTGCTGATGGCTTGAAAAATACCAAAAATATGAATGATACCCTGATGCTGAGTTTATTCCTCATCATGTCTTTGATTGCCCAGCTGTTGCAGCCTCCATACTATCTGAACTATACTTTGGATGAGGATTCCTCAAGCGAATTTTCTTTATGGTGCAAATCGAGTAAAAACATCATATACGAAGTAGTAGTTTTAATTTTTTTTGGGAGTAAAAACAAATCGCAAGGGGACATATCGGTGTATACGGTGCTTGGTCGATGACATTCATTTTGTTTCATCATGTTGGAGACCGTAGAAATCATGTCTTCAGCGACTTGCTTTTGATGTTCTCTTTGAGAATTGAGCTTTTAAATCCAGTCATTCGGCGATGTGTTTCATGTTAAAAATATCATTCAAGTTGTTGTTTCTTATCCTGATTGGTAGAGAGCAACATCTAGACCAAGTCCAAGAATCCATGTGGTCTCATGGAAGGAAGAAAAGGGGATGCAACTTCTGTTATGATGGAGCGCACGTAGGTAGATGTCTAACTTGGCTCCGTGACAATGACTTTTTATGTGGTAGGTTTAGCCCTACACTCAATGCTCTACAGTCATATTAGATAGGGACCTACGGGTTAAAGAGAATTCCTAACCCCTACAAACATCCATGGCACAGCCGGACTCAAACACGAAAACCTGACACTGATAGCCAAAGCGCTAGTCACTCGGCTACCAGGCCCAAATATCAATCATAATTTTATTAACGTAATTAAAAAACGTTCACCTCCTGAACCAATACCCTAAAACGCATATGGCGATTTTTGACCACCAACTTTTGATTTTACCAATGTTTTCGTGCGTTGTAGCAAGGTCAACCAGAATGAGGCAAGTCAACTACCACTTCTCATTCTTCTTTGAATGCTTTATACCATTCACATGCTTGTGTTTTTGACATGCACGATTCACCATAGGTCTTCTGTAAAATTTTTTGCGATTTGACACATGAAATTTCATTTGAAATACAAAATTTAAGGCAAACGGTTTGTTCAACTAATTTTTCCATTATAAAAATCACAGACCACTCAACATGTTTAATAACAAAAAGAACTGCTGTCAACACACTGAGTGACAGATCGCGCTCAAATTCGGTGAGTAATTCAGTACTTACAAAACTTCCGCTTGTTAAATAAGCACTTATTCAAATTAAAAAAAGGAAAAAAAAAAATGTAGGATTTTTTTTTCGCGCTTGTTTTAAATTATAAATTCCGGATGCTTTTTACTCATAAGTTATGGTTTTTTTCTTTGAATAGAGAAGAACCTAAGAAATAAACAATGATCAATGCATTTTTTTTTTTGTTTTCATGACTGTTTAAGTGACGCCCTCTGTTTTTCCCAAACAAACTGTTAAAATTCTCTTTCATGAATAACAAGGATTACTTTAGGAGTGGCCTGCAATTGAATTTTAGCAATTTACATGGTTATCTACAAAAGCATTTGAAGGGATTGGTGTAGTGACCTGATTGAATAGATTGTTCTTTATGAATAATTTTTTTATGAAAAGAATCTACCTTAGTAATAATTAGTAGGTCTCTGAATTAAAAGACGATGACTGTGAGATTATTTTCACAGTAGTGATTCATACTTATATTGAACTCTCATATGTATGGCTTAGTACAGTAAATAGAGTTCATACTAAAAGTCACTGTTTTCAAGAAGAGCGGATATTTTGAAAGAGGGCGTGAGGTATTTCTTAATAAAAATTTAGCTAATTTAAATAAATGAATTTAAAAAAAAAATACATGAAAGAAGTTGTTGATTAACACAGATTATAATTATTAAGACTTTTCGAAATTACTAATATATTCCCTCTTATTTCAAAAAAACTCTTGAATCAAAGTCCAAAAATATTTTAAATGTTGATTTTGTTCACAACAAAATAATTTATTATTTTAAACTTATAAAAACATATTATCTAGCTAAAATCAACTATATTATCTAGCTACATTTTGAACCACGAATCACTAGAAAATATTTTTTAGTATCACAGAAAGAGCCTTTTGATTATACAACAGAAAAAAAAAAACGATTCTTACAAATATTATATCTATTTAATTACATAAAATATTTTAATTATTTCTGCAGTAAGAAATTAAATATTTTTATTTCCAATAGCAAGTTTACAGTATAACAGATATCATAAAAAATAAATACAAAGAACAAAATAGAAATAAATGACATCAGTTAATCCCCACTTAAGTCTGACAATCCAATACGCTTCCAAAAAGAAACAGGAGGCAGTGCAGAACAGGAAACAATGTGAGATTATTCATTTCTTCCTGGTTATCATGCAGGAGACAGAGAGGGTCAGGAGCCAGTTTAATTCTGTGAAGGTGCTTTGGAGACAATCATGAGCACGGAAAAGCCGTAGCAACGCCACCGAATTTTCTCTAGGCCATTCAGGGATATCATGCATAGGATCGTATCAGGGCTTGTGACCATTTCTAGCGGCAGCATCCTCAAAGAAAGAGCGCCTAAGTCTTTTTAATTAACGCCTTAACGGAATGATATAGCAACTCATGGTTATTTAGCTGTAAAACAGAGTCCGTCTTTTTGCTAGTAAATCAGCTACCTTGTTTCCCTCTATTCCGCAGTGGGTAGGGATCCACTGCAAGACGATTGTTTTACCAATACCGGATCTTACCAGGGCTTGTGACTGTTTCTAGCGGCAAACATCCTCAAAGAAGGAGTACCTAAGAGCTGACAATACAGATACAGTTAATTTTTATGCCATAAGCAAGGGCTGAACTCCTTTAGTACTATCTAGGGAGCACGTGTAGCTTGAAAATATGCTACGGATGTGAGTAACACTACCCCCGCAACTGTCTACGATCATATTAGACAACCTATGACTTAAAGTGTATTCCGAACCACTACAAACATCCATGGAACCGCCGGGACTCGAACCCGAAACCTATGGTAGCGAGCGCCATAGCGCTATTTTCAACTGGTAATAATTTGTTTGGGTCCTGAAGGCCGAGTGGCCCTTTGGCGCTTGGTGCCACAGGATTCGAGTTTCGGCTGTGCCAAGCATGTTTGCAGTGGTTCGGAATCTACTTTAAATGTAGGTCCCTGTCTAATATGACAGTTGGGCGTAGGGCGGACAACCCTACCCAGTAAAAACATTTCCTGTCTCGAAATCTGTCAGCAGGTAGACGTCCTCGTCCCACCATGGGGTTATTGTGCTAATGAATATTTGGTTTGTCGCTCTACGGGCATTTTTTGCACACTTTGGACTAGTTAGACCGGGATTTAGAGTTTAACGTTGATTCCGAACTACTCACAAACATCCATGCCGCCGTCAGGACTTGAACTTGAAGCCTGTGATTCCAAAGGCCAGAGCTCTAGCCCATTGGCCATCAGGCCAAGCCAATGAAAAAGAAGAATTTGTTTGAAAATAAAATTAAGAAAAAAAAATATGTAAAATTGTGTAAAACGAACGATTAATTGTTATAAAAATTATAATGAGGGACCAAATAATTTTTTTTTTTTCTCGTAATCAGGAAAGTTTCCTTCATAATGAAAGAGATTTGAAAACTTTTATCTCAGGAAACAGAAAAATAAAAGTGTATGTAATGTTGTATTTTCGCAACGTTAGTCTCAAAAGGTTAAATTACTGTTTTCAGAAACTGGATGACTCAGTGGCAATTAGGACAAGAGATGAGAACATCTCACATCAACACTCAAGAAGCCCAATGAATTTTAAGAATTATCATCCATACGTCACAACGGCGTAACTATTACTTAAAGGCCTACTGAAAGGTAATAAATCTCTTCTACTGAACAGGAACTGTTGGTAACACAGCCACGTAGAACAGAAGACTCTGATATAAAAAAAAAAAAAAAAAAAAAAGAAGCATTTACTTTACGTTTAAAATACTAAATCACTTCTATGCCAAGAAAAAAATCGTATTGATTTCAAAAATTTAAAATGTTAATTTGTATGGTGTTTCCAAATTACAGCACTCCAGGGCAATGAATCTAGCATTTTTACTTTATTTTACTCCATTTACCAACCTTTTCTAGGTCTTCCGCCATTAAAAAATTGAGGGCAGTGAAAATAATATAAAAAATTTTAATGGAGAAGTAAACTTCCAATTATAAAATTATAAGAATACAGTGAATCTTAAAATAGATACAATACATTATATGATACTAAATAATTAATACAAGCATGAGTGAAATGAAAAGTATGTAATGCAGAAAGAATAAATAATTATTATAAACATGATATGAAAATAGATTATGGTATGATGTACAAGTTATAGCGTTCTGTAAATGAAATAGAAAACAAAAAATGGTTTTTTTTTCCTTGTCCCACTTGATAGACAGCAACATCTGACCAAGTCCAAGAACCCATGTGGTCTCATGAAAGGAGGGAAAGGGCTTCTGCTGTGACGGAGCACCCGTAGGTAGAAGTCTGACATCGGCTCCATTATTCTGAAGAAGGGCAATGATTTTCGGGAGGACTTTTAGAGGAAACTATCCCGCATTTGTGTATTGCATGGGTGAAAATCCGAAAAACTCCCCCATGTAGTCCGACTCACGAGACAAGACGCTGAACAACACAAACGCCATCGAGACTCCTCATTTTTTGAAAGTGTCTAAAACCAAGCCGCCAGCTGATTGAGCAAATGTTTACCAGCGGTTTGAAAATCCGAAAAGCTCCCCCATGTAGTCCGACTCACGAGACAAGACGCTGAACAACACAAACTCCATCGAGACTCCTCATTTTTTTGAAAGTGTCTAAAACCAAGCCGCCAGCTGATTGAGCAAATGTTTACCAGCGGTTTGAAAATCCGAAAAGCTCCCCCATGTAATCCGACTCACGAGACAAGACGCTGAACAACACAAACGCCATCGAGACTCCGCATTTTTTGAAAGTGTCTAAAACCAAGCCGCCAACTGATTGAGCAAATGTTTACCAGCGGTTTGAAAATCCGAAAAGCTCCCCCATGTAGTCCGACTCACGAGACAAGACGCTGAACAACACAAACGCCATCGAGACTCCACATTTTTTGAAAGTGTCTAAAACCAAGCCGCCAGCTGATTGAGCAAATGTTTACCAGCGGTTTGAAAATCCGAAAAGCTCCCCATGTAGTCCGACTCACGAGACAAGACGCTGAACAACGCAAACGCCATCGAGACTCCACATTTTTTTGAAAGTGTCTAAAACCAAGCCGCCAGCTGATTGAGCAAATGTTTACCAGCGGTTTGAAAATCCGAAAAGCTCCCCCATGTAGTCCGACTCACGAGACAAGACGCTGAACAACGCAAACGCCATCGAGACTCCACATTTTTTGAAAGTGTCTAAAACCAAGCCGCCAGCTGATTGAGCAAATGTTTACCAGCGGTTTGAAAATCCGAAAAGCTCCCCCATGTAGTCCGACTCACGAGACAAGACGCTGAACAACAGAAACGCCATCGAGACTCCATTTTTTGAAAGTGTCTAAAACCAAGCCGCCAGCTGATTGAGCAAATGTTTACCAGCGGTTTGAAAATCCGAAAAGCTCCTCCCATGTAGTCCGACTCACGAGACAAGACGCTGAACAACACAAACGCCATCGAGACTCCACATTTTTTGAAAGTGTCTAAAACCAAGCCGCCAGCTGATTGAGCAAATGTTTACCAGCGGTTTGAAAAAATCCGAAAAGCTCCCCCCATGTAGTCCGACTCACGAGACAAGACGCTGAACAACGCAAACGCCATCGAGACTCCACATTTTTGAAAGTGTCTAAAACCAAGCCGCCAGCTGATTGAGCAAATGTTTACCAGCGGTTTGAAAATCCGAAAATCTCCCCCCATGTAGTCCGACTCACGAGACAAGACGCTGAACAACGCAAACGCCATCGAGACTCCACATTTTTGAAAGTGTCTAAAACCAAGCCGCCAGCTGATTGAGCAAATGTTTACCAGCGGTTTGAAAATCCGAAAAGCTCCCCCATGTAGTCCGACTCACGAGACAAGACGCTGAACAACGCAAACGCCATCGAGACTCCACATTTTTGAAAGTGTCTAAAACCAAGCCGCCAGCTGATTGAGCAAATGTTTACCAGCGGTTTGAAAATCCGAAAAGCTCCCCCATGTAGTCCGACTCACGAGACAAGACGCTGAACAACGCAAATGCCATCGAGACTCCACATTTTTTGAAAGTGTCTAAAACCAAGCCGCCAGCTGATTGAGCAAATGTTTACCAGCGGTTTGAAAATCCGAAAAGCTCCCCATGTAGTCGGACTCACGAGACAAGACGCTGAACAACACAAACGCCATCGAGACTCCGCATTTTTTGAAAGTGTCTAAAACCAAGCCGCCAGCTGATTGAGCAAATGTTTACCAGCGGTTTGAAAATCCGAAAAGCTCCCCCATGTAGTCCGACTTACGAGACAAGACGCTGAACAACACAAACGCCATTGAGACTCCGCATTTTTTTTTTTGAAAGTGTCTAAAACCAAGCCGCCAGCTGATTGAGCAAATGTTTACCAGCGGTTTGAAAATCCGAAAAGCTCCCCCATGTAGTCCGACTCACGAGACAAGACGCTGAACAACACAAACGCCATCGAGACTCCGCATTTTTGAAAGTGTCTAAAACCAAGCCGCCAGCTGATTGAGCAAATCTTTACCAGCGGTTTGAAAATCCGAAAAGCTCCCCCATGTAGTCCGACTCACGAGACAAGACGTTGAACAACACAAACGCCATCGAGACTCCACATTTTTTGAAAGTGTCTAAAACCAAGCCGCCAGCTGATTGAGCAAATGTTTACCAGCGGTTTGAAAATCCGAAAAGCTCCCCCATGTAGTCCGACTCACGAGACAAGACGCTGAACAACGCAAATGCCATCGAGACTCCACATTTTTGAAAGTGTCTAAAACCAAGCCGCCAGCTGATTGAGCAAATGTTTACCAGCGGTTTGAAAATCCGAAAAGCTCCCCCATGTAGTCCGACTCACGAGACAAGACGCTGAACAACGCAAACGCCATCGAGACTCCACATTTTTTGAAAGTGTCTAAAACCAAGCCGCCAGCTGATTGAGCAAATGTTTACCAGCGGTTTGAAAATCCGAAAAGCTCCCCCCATGTAGTCCGACTCACGAGACAAGACGCTGAACAACACAAACGCCATCGAGACTCCGCATTTTTGAAAGTGTCTAAAACCAAGCCGCCAGCTGATTGAGCAAATGTTTACCAGCGGTTTGAAAATCCGAAAAGCTCCCCCATGTAGTCCGACTCACGAGACAAGACGCTGAACAACGCAAACGCCATCGAGACTCCACATTTTTGAAAGTGTCTAAAACCAAACCGCCAGCTGATTGAGCAAATGTTTACCAGCGGTTTGAAAATCCGAAAAAAAGCTCCCCCATGTAGTCCGACTCACGAGACAAGACGCTGAACAACGCAAAACGCCATCGAGACTCCTTTTTTGAAAGTGTCTAAAAAACCAAGCCGCCAGCTGATTGAGCAAATGTTTACCAGCGGTTTGAAAATCGAAAGCTCCCCCCATGTAGTCCGACTCACGAGACAAGACGCTGAACAACGCAAACGCCATCGAGACTCCACATTTTTGAAAGTGTCTAAAACCAAGCCGCCAGCTGATTGAGCAAATGTTTACCAGCGGTTTGAAAATCCGAAAAGCTCCCCCCATGTAGTCCGACTCACGAGACAAGACGCTGAACAACGCAAACGCCATCGAGACTCCACATTTTTTGAAAGTGTCTAAAACCAAGCCGCCAGCTGATTGAGCAAATGTTTACCAGCGGTTTGAAAATCCGAAAAAGCTCCCCATGTAGTCCGACTCACGAGACAAGACGCTGAACAACGCAAACGCCATCGAGACTCCGCATTTTTTGAAAGTGTCTAAAACCAAGCCGCCAGCTGATTGAGCAAATGTTTACCAGCGGTTTGAAAATCCGAAAAAGCTCCCCATGTAGTCCGACTCACGAGACAAGACGCTGAACAACACAAACTCCATCGAGACTCCGCATTTTTTGAAAGTGTCTAAAAACCAAGCCGCCAGCTGATTGAGCAAATGTTTACCAGCGGTTTGAAAATCTGAAAAGCTCCCCCATGTAGTCCGACTCACGAGACAAGACGCTGAACAACACAAACGCCATCGAGACTCCGCATTTTTTGAAAAGTGTTTAAAACCAAGCCGCCAGCTGATTGAGCAAATGTTTACCAGCGGTGCGCATTGTCACTAAGTCATGAGTCGGGCACAACAAAAACGTTGTTGAATGAATGGCCTCAGAGAATTCAGCTAATATTTCAAGGGTAATAGTTTTTGGAGCTCCCTGATGCCCGAGTGACTAGAGGTCTAACCCTCGGTGCCACGGTTTCGATTCGAGTCTCAGAGTTGCCATGGATGTTGTAGTGCATCGGAATTCCCCCTTTTCGGTCTACTATGATTGTTAGGCGTAGGACTAACAACATTAACCCATGAAAAGGAAACATCTCCCGTCTCGAAATCTCCCACCTTACTTGCCATGGGGCTGTTGCGCTGAAAAGAAGAATAGTTTTTGGTACGACTATTTATTTATTTTCTTCTATAAATTTATTGACATCTTAACTTTATAATAATATATTTTTTATTCATTAAAAGACTTACTTCTTCTTCATTGGACAACAACCCCATGATGAACCCTGTCAGATTTCGAAATAGGAGATATTTTTCTTTTTACGGTGTAGGCTTGTCCGCTTTACAATATATTAGACCGGGACCTATGGTATAAATTGGATTCTGAACCACTTTAATATCCATGGTACTCCGTGACTCAAACGCGAAACATATGGTACCGAGCGCTGTTCACTCGGCCATCAGGCCCCAGAAGACTTACTAGCATATTTAAATTTATATTTATGGAATAGAATTTATTATTTTGCAATAATATATGAGATTTATGAAATTGCGTTTTTTTGTTCTAGGTAAAATATTTCTTGGTATTTAGGTGCTGGTTTGCACGACTTTTATGAAACAGTTTATAAAGTTAAATGATTATTTTATAGTTAAGTGATGCTGTTATAAAGGATTCAAATAAAATATGAATAAAAGATTTAAAAAAAAAACTTTAAATATAAAAAGAGCAAAATTAGAGATGCGGCACTAATACAACATCGAAGAACCTTCCTGAATTTTCTTTCAATGGACACAGAAATTGAAAATCGTTAAAGGGTTGTGCTTCGAAAGGGAAAAAAATAGCTAGGGGGAAGATAATAATTGGCACTTGAAGTAAATAATTTCTATTAGCGCCTAAAGGCAGAAAACATCATTAAAAAGAACAAGAAGATAGCTCACTGCCCATGGTGTGATGCCACTGATCCATAACAATTTTACAACTAATGGCCCAGCATCCGTTCATTTTTCTTCTACTTTTTAAAGGAAGCAATGTTCTTCCTCTTAAAAAAAATCTATTATCTCCCTCAAGGTAGCCTCTTCTAAACTTTAGGGTCAAAGAAGATTGTCTGAAATGAGGTCAAAGAAATAATTTTTTTACGAGGAGAAAGTTGTTAAGGACTAGCATGTGGTCCCAAAAACGTTCGTATTACAGCTGATATACTAACCGGAATTACATCTATTGTTTTTGATAACAATTGTTTTACGTTGTATAATTACAAAGCAGGATTTACTAAATTTTCTTAGGATTAATAGTAGATATGATCAGGTATTGCCTATTTACAGTAAAAGTCTACTTTGATACATTTTGTTAAAATAAAAGATTGCAATACTAGATAGAGCGTAGGTAAAATTTCAATCTTTGTTAAACAGTCGGATGCAATCGATCATTGCAAGATACAATCTGTCAACGTAAATACTAGAGAAACCATGCTGGAAAACAATCAATTTAATATCTATATACTATATATTATATATAAAAAAAAAACTTATGGCATCCCATTTTTTTTTATAGATTCTTTAGCGTTCCATTAGTATGCAGCTAACGCCTAGTTTACTAGTTTGGAGAGATCACTTACTACTGTGTCCAAAAAGTACGACCAATTTTCAATTTAAAATTACCGGGGCTTATAGAATTTCAATTTTGTTTTTATTTTTAGATTAGCACTGTACTTGACATCTGTGCGAAATTTGATGTCAAAATATTCATTAGTGTTTGAATTACGCTTGGCTTTGTGAGACGCTATAAAACCGATTCCGGTGATTTTTGAAATGTCTGAATTAGTTGAGCAAAGAACTTAAAATTTTGTTTGGGGAAACGTATAGAATGTTTCAGAAGGTATTCGGTGAGCATTCCAATATCGGAAAAGAAATGTTTAGAAGTAGTGTAAACAGTTCAAAGAAGGCAGAGAACGCGTTGAAGACGAAGGGCCCTCTGGTCGGCCATCAACCTCAACCGACGAAGCTCACGTCCAAAAAATTAAAGATTCGGTGCTTGCAAACCGTCGATTTACAATTAGAGACCTTGCTGATGATATTGGAATTTCAAAAGGATCGGTCAATTCCATTTTGGGCCTCAAACGCGTCAAATCTCGATTGGTACCAAAAACACTGAATGCGGCAGCTCACACTGCATTGATTCTTCGTGACCTTTTCTCCAAAAATGAAACCCATATCGTTTCACAACCACCGCTATTCACACAGTGCGACTTCTGGCTATTCCTGAACTCAAACGACCTCTCCGGGGACACCGTTTTAAGTCGATTGAAGAGATTCAACGTGAACGCGCTTTCAAGGCCATTTCTGCCGATGACTTTTTAGCAGGCATTGAGGATTGGAAAAAACGTTGGCATAAGTGCATTGTGTCGGAGGGGGTTACTTTGAAGGCGATGAAATAAATTTGGAAGAATAAAAAAGTTTTTTGAAAAAAAAAAAAAAATGATCTTACTTTTTGGGCACAGTAGTAAATAAATACAAGCGCATTGAAGATTCAGATTTTGAATTTAGTGTAAGGACACTGCTTTGGTTAGTTTTGAATATTTCAATGAACTTCCATCACACGATGGACCATTTTAATAAAAATATTACTTTATTTATTAGTTAGTTAGATTAAGGTTAAAAAATAACTAAATAATCTAACTAGCTAACTCCCTGGCACAACAGCCCACGATGGGACAATGCCACCTGCCTACAGGCAGATGTTTTCTTTTACAGTGTAGGATTGTTAACCCTACGCCCAATGCTCTATGGTGATACTAGACCGGGACCTACGCTTTATAGTGGATTCTGAATCACTACAAACATCCATGGCACCGCCGGGGACTCGATCCCGAAACCTGTGGCACCACGAGCGACAGAGCGCTAGTCTGTCGGCCATCAGTCCCCGGTCCTTAATCTAAAAATTCAAAATGTTAATTAATAAAAATTTTTTTTTTATTAAAGCTCTTCCAAAATTAAACAAGAATGAAATGTTTGAAAACGACCTACTAAAAATTTATATATATATATAATGCACATCCAGAAAAAAATTAAGAGGTTTGGTTTGGTTTGTCGCTCTACGGTCATCTTGGGCTGGCATTTTGCATCTTGGGCTTGCATCACTTTGGGCTAAACAGACCGGGACCTACAGTTTAACGTGGACTCCGAACCCTCACAAACATCCAGCCACAGCCAGGGATTCGAACCTGAAGCCTGGGATACCAAAGACCAGAGCGCTAGCCACTTGGCCACCAGGCCGCAAAATTTAAGAGGAGAACATTAATTTTTTTGTTGAACATTGGGGTTTTTCTTATCCACTTGGATAGACAGCAATATCTAGATAAATCCAAGAACTCGCGTGGTCGCATGTAAGGTGGGAAAAGGGGAGCAGCATCTGTTGTGATGGAGCGCCCGTAATTTGAAGTCTGACTTGGCTTCGTGTCACTGAAGAATTGGGGCAATGCACTGCGGAAGGAATTTTAGGGGGAACTATCCCGAATTTACGTATAGTTTGAGAGAAAACCTGGAAAACCTCCCACCAGGTAGTTCGACTAAGAGGGCAAGATGCCGAACATCACAAATACCTTCGAGTTCTCTCATTTTTGAAGCAGTCTCTGCAACAAAACGGCCAGCGGACTGAACCTCCTTCCTAAAACTTACCAGTGGCGCTTGTTGCCGCTGAGCCAGGAGTCGGGCGAGAAAGTCTTTAAAAGGAGAATATTAATTTTTTTGTTGGACATTGATAA